>VWZW01002957.1:4783518-4821442 GCA_013397115.1 Edolisoma coerulescens | reverse complement strand
AAAGAAGAAAATAAAAAAAAAAGAGGAAAGAGGGGAGAGAGGAGAGAGAGGAGAGAGAGGAGAGAGGAGAGAGAGAAAACACCACCCATGGATCCAGGGATTAGACTTGATTGTTGCACTTAAAATGTCCATTGGTCGAAGTGATGGTCACAGTTTTGATCTGTCAGGGGTAGGGGAAGCCCTCAAAACAAAGACTTCAATGGCTTACTGNGGAGAAAAGGAGGCTCTGGGGAGACCTTATAAATCTCTACAACTCCCTGAAAGGAGGTTGTAGCCAGGTGGGGGTTGGCCTCTTCTCTCAAGTAACCACTGATAGAACAAAAGGAAATGGTCTCAAGTTATGCCATTGGGAGGTTTAGATTGGATATTAAAAAAAATTCTTCACCAAAAGTGTGTGAAGCACTGGAACAGGCTGTCCAGGGAAGCGGTCGAGTCACCATCCCTGGAGGTATTTAAAAGTCATGTAGATGTGGCATTTAGGGACATGGTTTAGTGGTGGAGTTGGCAGCGCTGGGTTAGCAGTTGGACTCAATGACCTAAACAGTCCTTTCCAACCTAAATGATTCTGTAACTTTATGATTCAATATTCTATCTTTATCCAGTGGGTTTAGTAATTTAAAACAGTTTTTGTTAGGTTGTTGAGGATGCATTATCAATTTCTCATAATAAAAATTTTTAGGTCTTTTAAGTTCAGACCAAAAGTATCAGACTAACAATGGCCAATCTGATTTGCTTTTATGTAACTGCGGTTTTGATTTAATGTTGACAGCCATGGCTGTCACAGCACAGTCTGCTGACCATTTTTCTTTCCTGCAACAAAAGATTCTCCTATGGAAATAAGTCTGTTGTACTAGTAGGAAGGAGCAGATGACTAAAATACTACTATATTTGAGGAACACAGTGTACATTTCCTGATCCAAGTGAAAAAAAGACAGACAAAACCAGACTGTAATTAAATATGTTCATATCTAAACAGCTGTGACCACAGTAATTCTAATCAGGGACATAATTTAAGATATTGCTGTGCATACAGGAAACATATATAAATATGCAAGGTCCTTGAAAAAATCCTCACATAGGTAAAGAACAAACAACAGAAAACAAGATGATCCAGATGAGTAAAGAGCCTCGGGTCAGATCACTGATTTATAAAAAACTTGATATGCTAGAAAAGCTGCCTTGCAGGATCTGAGGAACAAATTACCATACTTTTAAGTCCAATGTGGGTTTTTTGTCATTTCTTTTTATAAAGTAAGAAAGGCAGACAGTTGGAGACAAAACAGTTCACTTTCTTCCTATTAGTAATTTTGTGGATAGTACATCACTAAAACAAGAATAGTTCAGACAAACTAGACATCCCATTGCTTTAATGTAATACACAACAGGGAAAGAATGAAGGAGTTTGTCACCGAAGTAGACAATTTGCATTCCCCTGATCATGGAGATCTGAAACTTTCTAAAGTTGTGTAAATGTACCTTTACAAGTAATCTGTGCATTAAGATAAAGGGGAAAAAATAAAATTCATTCAATAAAATTCATTCTTTCAAGGAAAGGGAAAAGAGAGAGGAGAGGGGAGAGAGGAGAGAGGAGAGAGAGAAAACACCACCCATGGATCCAGGGATTAGACTTGATTGTTGCACTTAAAATGTCCATTGGTCGAAGTGATGGTCACAGTTTTGATCTGTCAGGGGTAGGGGAAGCCCTCAAAACAAAGACTTCAATGGCTTACTGTACATTCAGGTTCAGGTGGGAATGCCCAGGTACTTCCCCTGGGGGGGAATTTAACACAGTCTGTTGCAACACTGTGGATCATCCACAGGCCTCTGGTGGAAGGCCCCAGAAATGAGAGGCCCTGGGCACTTTGGGGGGCTTCAATGGTTTATGATCCTTTCTAAGACAGCTGCTGTTTCTCATGCCACCGTAGTTGAGCCAGTTATGCCCCATCAGATGCAATGAAAACCTTCAGGCTTACACATGAATGTCCTCATACCTCCCCCAGAGGAGAGTTTTACACCTGAGCCAGCTGTGTAAGGGAGGACATTGGTGAGATAGAAAGCATTATCCCTCCTCACAGCATCTGTTTCTTTTAAGCCTCTTCCCTATCTGTCTCAAAACCCAGCCAAACAAAGAAGAAGGTTCTTCAGCCAGAGGGTGGCTGGGAACTGGAACAGGCTCCCCAGGGAAGTGGTCACAGCACCAGCCTGACAGAGTTCAAGAAACACTTGGACAATACTCTCAGGCACATGGTGTCACTCGGGGATGGTCCTGTGCAGGGCCAGGAGCTGGACTTGATGATCCTTGGGGGTCCCTTCCAACTCAACATATTCTGTGATTGAGAAAGGCTGGTTTGTTGTGGTCATTCTTGGGTGGTGGGTGCACACCTCCTTTGTCTTATGGTTTCACCACCATACACAAAGAGCTGTCCTCCTCCCCTTCATCTGGGGGTGCAAACCTGGCCTCAGCAAAGCACCCGCTGCTTTTGCAGATGGACGATTGCTTGAGCCATTAACCATTAACATTTCAGTCTTTCACAGCATCCCACAACATTTCCACTATGAACTAAAGGAAAACTAACAGTGATTTACTGTTTTAGTAGAAATACCATCCTAATTTCATCACCTTAAGTTTTGTATAGCTATAGCCTTATCAGTTAGAAAAACACTTTTCACAAAACATCTACAAAAAGTTGTTCTGGTGGTACATTCAACTGAATAAAAATTTCTACAACAAACAGATAAAATAAAGTGTAACAAAATGGCCAGAATTAAAGGTGAGAGTTCTTGGTCTGCATATCAGATTAATCATATTTCTTACATTATTCGATTTACTAATATTAGATTCTTTTAAGAATAAGCTCAAACAATAATCTGTAATGATCTCAAACATAAATAGCAGCTTAAAACATAAAATTTCTCTCCCTTCCATTTTCACTCTGCATTTACTATATCATCATACAAAGCAGTTACTTCACGTAAAGCTCTTATCAAAATAAAGTTAATTAATAGGATTGTATAACTTGATGATACAGAATACAATTAACAACTTCAGAAGGCATGGCATATATTTAAAGAGAATACAGCACAAAACCGTAGAATCTGCATCAGCTCCACAAGGACATTTGAGTGTTCACTAAATTATTTCCAGCAAACTAGATACTGAGTATAGAGCAATCAGTTTTTTTCTAAAAAAGCACTTAAAACTATGCATCAGTATGCAAACCCCCCAGTACTTCATTCTTTTCAGAAATTTAATGTTAGCATAAACATGTAACTAAAAGGCTTCTTCATTTGATATTAAACATTTCTTTGAAATAGTAAAAGAGGTCATACTAGAAATAAAATACCTGTATTTCTACAGGTTATTGGTAGCAGACAGCTGTCACTGCTTGACTAAAACAAGGCACAACCCAAGTGTATTATGTCCAGACTTACAAGAATTAAAGAAATGAGTATGTCCTTTTTGAAGAAATGAAAAATTAAAAGAGAGACTAACAGGCTTTGAAAGTAATATAAATTCAAGAGTGTACAAGTATCTGGAGTGTTGTTATTATTAGAGGCCAGGCTAACAAAATTTCTACAACAGAACAGGAAAAGAAACAGATAGGCCCATCCTGATACCACTTTTCTTTTCTAATGAAATTCTTTTCGTATGTAGAAGAAAGTAATATAATTCTGAATTTACTGCCACCAGTAAATAGCATGGTGTCAGAACTAGACATGTTTTAGACCAACACAATGGAGTGAGGTAGCTCTACATTAATTATTCTGACTGGTAATTCTGAACAGAAACAACAGTTCATCAAGATTCTGAATCACAAGCTTAACATAAACCATAGGAAGACATTAGTATGATCAATAAAACATGCAAAAAGGGAGTTGAAATTTAGTTACAGGTAATTTGCCTTCTCTGTGGTAGGAGATAAGTTCTTTCTATAAGTTAGAAGGTCACTTATAAAAGCTTGACGAAACACAGATAAAGATTCTTCTTGGCTTTACAGTTAGTAAGGTCAGAATAAAAATATTCATGCTTAAAACACAGTGTTGTGAATTTATACCTGAAAATCATGCCTAAGAGCTTTTATTAAAAAATTAGAGTAACTATAGTTAGATCAGCATGGAGCACTGTTAAATTAATCTGAGCTGATGAAAACATCAGCACTGCCACAAGAAAGCAAATTAGAGATGAAGCAGAGAGCATTAATGCAGGGAAGTACTGAGGAAAAAGTCTGCATTATTCACTGTTGAGGCAAAAGTGTGACAATGCTGCAACAGGAAACCATCACCACTTCACCATCCAGTAGACCACAAGAAACTCCCAGCACTCCTGATGTATTACGCCAACTTCAGTAACCAGTGCCGTAGGAGTCAGCAGGGAATTTTACTCTACTACCGAGATTAGAGCAGCTATAACCATTTTTCTACCACTTCCAGTTATTCCTCCTGCTACTTTGATGTGACTTCTTCAAGAAAAATTAACATCAGGTGCTGCAGAATCCCATTTCGAATCTCCTTTACCTGCAAATAGGGCAGAAACATCCTGCTGACAATGAAAACTATCTGATAAGAGGCTCTCTCCGAAACCAGTAACTTGGTCAACTTCCTCCCTGAAACACGGTCACAGTCTGTAAGAGCCAGCCCACCAAGCCTCTGCCTGCACACAGCTGTGTGCCTTGCTTTCCCCTTACAACTGTTTGCTGCCTCTGGCAACCACTTTGCCATTGTCATCTGTTTGATGTCTCAGAGACATCAAACTCACTCAGGTGTAGCTAGCCAGCCCTGTACTTCTTCACCTTTCCAGAACATGCAAAACAACTGTTTGTCAGATGCAAGGAGTCTGTTTTCTAGAACTTAAAAAAAAAAAAAATTAGAAAAGCACTTGTGGTTTTGTTCCAACTCAGTTCTAACATTGGTTCTTTACTTCATCACCATCCATGTTTTAATTTACACTAGCAATTAGTCCTTCATGACATTTTCCGATACTGCTTTTCTTATGCAAAAGAACTGTCAAAGCAAAACATATCAAACTTTTCATCTGCACTGGAGCATATCTTGTATCGTGTGCCAGAAGCAGTTTTATTAAGAAAAAAAGGACATTTAGAAATGTATAACATAAGGGAACCTGCAGATAAGTGTGTCACATGGCTGTTGATATGGGCTTAAAACACTAAATCAACAAACTGAGGAAGGAAAGTGCCCAATGAGGTTGAGATACAAACCAGTAATGTCAAAAATACCCCTGCTCACTTCTTCATTGTCAGCTACTTCTGTACTCAGTTTTAAAGTGAGTAAAATGTATCAAATCAGAAACATTTTTACTTCTCAAAAGATCCAAGATAATAATATAAAATCAAAAAAATAACCAAACTATCAAAAATTACTTAATTGCCACAATCCTTCCTTTTAAGTTAGGCAATTTTGTGTCTCTGGAATAGGTCATGTTCTCATTCCACAAACAAACAACACAAGGCTGAACACTTTGTGAAGCTGCTGTTTCTATTTATACTCAGGCCCACGGGATTTGCTTTAAGCGTACGTGAACCACAATGGGATGGTGGGAGCAGGGTTTGTGTGTGAGGCATATTCTACTGCTTCCCTGTCCCCACACCTTGTAAAAAACATGCTCTTGAGAGAAAAGGGTTATTTTATTAATACTGGTACATAATTTATAGTAGAGAAACAAAAGGAGCAGAATAGGGAAACTTGCATGCAGATTACCATTTTAACACTAATAAATTCAGGGCCCTGAAACCGAACTGGTTACAAAGCAACAGCAGAAAGAACCACGGATCCACAAAGCAACCATTTTGCTCATTAGGGGTTTTTTATTGTTTTTGTTTTGAAATGCTATAAGTTATGCCTTTAAGTATCAGCGTGACTTCCTCTCAGTTTGCTTTATACTTTTACTGTTCTTCCCCTGTGGGCCTTTGTCACAGCTCTTCCGCTTCACAGTGTGCCAACCTAATGCTTGATTTTGTGCCAAGAATTATTACTGATGGACCACACTTTTGTAAAAATCTCTCTTTTTACAGAAGCCTTACTGAGCCCTTTAGAAAAACCCACACCATTTTTACTCAGAACTTCAGAGTTCGCATTTTTATGATTTTAAGCAGACGAGGAAATGTAACACAACCTTTTGGAAAGAAGTTCAGATTCATTTTCCTACCCACAATGTATCATCATAAACAAAGAAACAGTTGTACGCCTATCCTGATTTTCACTCACATAGTTGCTGAGATACTAACTGAATTTTATTATTACACATGATTTGCTATGAAATTCTTTTCACCAGAATATTGGTATTGTAGCAGTTTTTTCTATTACTTTCCTGACTGAATAAATTGCTTTTATTCACATGCAGACTAATTACACACAAAAATAATTTTCTTTTTCATGACCACACAGTGTTCATGGGCATTCAATAGTTAACACACTTCCTGTTTACTTTTTCCAGTGTTATCAGCACTACCATACCACAGGGTCCCTCCTAGATTTAGAGTTTCTAAAGCAAAAAAATCATGTTTAATACTCTACTACATATTTCACTGTCAGCTGTACCACCACTTCATTTGTTACTCCAAACAGTCCCTTTTCAGTTGTAGTCTTTTACATTTTTATTTTCAGTACCTGAAAATGCATGGTATTATTTTCCATCCTTTCGTTGTTAGGTAAACTGTCTTCATAAGGCTTTCTTACCTATATATCCAGTTTACAACTTCATTTGACGTAACTTTGAATTACTGCATCTTCCTCCTGCCTTCCTGATATTTTGAAGCAATATGCTTTAAACTGCAATGTAAACTTTTACTGAGAAGCCACTGAAAAAGGCTGAAGTCTTCATTTTTAAAAAGGAGCAGCTTAATTAAAAAAAAAAAAATCTACCAAATTCCTTGACAAGTTTTCTCAGTATCTCACTAGCGATGGATTATCATCACTGAGTATAATCAAACAATCTTACCTCACATCTAAATTTGCCTTACATCAACTTACAGGTCTTGCTAGGAAACTAATGAGTCCATTAGAAAGTAGAAATATTATCCCTGTATCTGTTTTTTCTCAGACTCCTGTTAATCTCAATTTATCCAATAAATTATTTTTTTACTTTTAAAATATCCTTGTGTCACCTAAAATACAGATAATTTCAATAGGTTTGAAACTAAGAGCTTATTAACAGACTAGCAATTTTGGAATAAAAATATTCAAAAAAATCTCAAAATACTTTTTGACGCATTTTGCATCAGCATGCTACTACATCTGATTTAGTGACTTCAGTTCCTCATCCTAGCCTAGAAAAAAGATCTACTAGAGATGAAATTTTAAGATTTTGTTGTCCTGTTTTCTGTTTGACTCTGGTGACCATATCCAGCTTTTAAGAAACTAGTCATGTGTTTCATAAGTTAGATTATCTGTTCTGTACAAAACACTCAACTCACAGTTACTGTAAGCCAAAGTCTATACTTCAAATGCTTTTTAGAAAAACATATTCTTTCACCGGAGCCCTATAATGGTAACAGTCTGGTTAGAGTGTTTCTGTGACAACTATACACATATATATATGATAGATTTACTTACATATTCCTGATACAGACTTCTCCCTCTAGGAAGAAGAGACTTTCTGAAGACTTTTTCATTAGTGATGAAGTACATTAGGTTTTTTGGTTGCTTTGTTTTTTTCTTTTCAGTTGGTTCTGTATCATGTGAGTATTATTACAAGCCAAAAAAATCAGGGAAATGAATTCAGATGAAACCAATCCCCATAATTAGATTTACTTTGCAGGAAACTGCATTCCCTTAGTGAGAGCGGTCATAGGATAAGTGACCTAAACTACAAGCAATTATTAAGGAACAGAAAAGACCAACTTTCTTTTGAAATAAATCCACTCAGAAGAAAGATGTCAGAGTGCAAAGTTACAGATATTTGCATGGCTCTGCCTAGAGGAGATGAACAGCATAATACACTGTGCTCTTTCTATGACCTCTCATACACAATTCAGAATCAGTTTTGAGCAGCCTGAGAAGCCAAAAAATAAATACATTCTCAGCCAATTATACTCGGTTGGCCAGCCTGTAGGCAATAAAAAATAACATCTGGTACTCTAGAAACCTACATTTTATACTAGGTTTGTATTTTTCAGCATTAAAACAATGAAGCAAAATTATAGGTTTTTAATTTCTCACAAAACAGATGATGACTGCATGGAAATCAAGGTTCCTTTACCAAGAACTTGCAGCAGTGCAGGCTGCTGGCTGCAGAGATTGCAGCTCCTGGACATTCTGAGCTAATTACTGGCACAGTGAGGAGCATTTACCTAAAGCCAGTGAAGGGAAACTTGAGGCACAAGGCTCACAGAGGAAGACTGGAGGTTTGGATAACAACTTGGGTTATGCTTAATAGTAACTATGAAGCTTAATGTCTTTGAGGAATCACAGGTAGTTAGACAAAAGATACTCTTAAGGATCTGAGCCTTTTTTTTTAAGTCAGGGAAAGTAATAGGAATGCTCCAGATGCCCCAAAGAAAAAGGGCAATCTGTCCCACTAGGACACAAAGTCGCCCTACTGATGTATGCCCATCTGACTGTTGCTATGTGGAGCAGCAATGACTGTGTGAGCCTGCTAACTAGGTTATTCACCCAGCCTCTCAAGTGATTTAACCTATACCCATTTTCCCATTTATATTTGGAAGCTGACAATGAACAGGGTTTGAACAATCTACTGCATTGAAAGCATCTTTAACAGTATCACAGAATTTAACAACCTCATAGAAATTATTCAGAATTACACAACTATTAAAATGCATGAGACTGCTACTAAATAGCATCCTGTACTTTTGCAACTTTAAATTTGCTAGACAATCTTCACAAATGTAATCACTGAACTCAGAATGGAAGTTTTTATTCATTTCCAAAAGGGACACTTTTATAATTATGGCTGTCACTTTAGCACAGTGTCCCACCAATCCAAAATGCTTTGAAAGGAAGGGCAGTCATTCTAAAATATTGAAGCACACCAGATCAAACACCATTTGTAGGGATAATAAGACTGTATTTTGCCTCACGAGGATTTTTTTTTGTCGTTATGAAATGAAGTGCCCTTTTTTCTGCACATTAGACCACTAAACCACTAAAACCCCGATGGTAAGAAGAACTGTAAAAATCATAGATGGTTTATAATTGGCTGTATCTCTTCAGTCAATTACATGAGGTATCTATGTGATAATGAAAGAACACATCCAGATCATTAAGCTCTAAACCACTAGGTGAGATCATCTGTGATGAAGTTCAATAGTATATTAATGACTAATTTATTTCCCATATGAGGGAATTTCAAGAAATTTTAGTTGAGAAGTAATTTTGTTGTAAAATCTCAATGACAACTGTCATCCCTAACAAACCTTAGTTGTAACCTAATTAGGTATTGATAACAAAACACACTGATTTATACTGTTTTGTCATTCTGACATATATAATTAGGCTCATCACATTCCTGCTAGCAGAGTTTAAAAAGACAGCCAAATGACTGTTAAATCTCTGTGGGACAGAATTCAAGTTTTCATGAACTTCAATGGATGTTACTTGTCTGAGATCTTCAAGGCCCCCTGCTTCTTCAAAAGAACTCTGTCCTAGCAGGTATTTGAATCCTGCTGAAGACAAATGGGCCGAACAGAAGAGCTCACCACTTTCTACAACCTCCAAGATCAGAGTTTTTGAATGTAACTGTCAGTGTGAAAACTGGATTGGGAAATTCCTTCAGAATTACGCATTTGAAATAATAAATCAACAAAAAAAAAATCACAAAGCATGAACAATTAACATATGCAGAAAAAACTTTTTCACAGTTCACAGTATACATGTAATCTTTCATAGCCCCATGCAAGCAGTGGAATCCTATTTCATAAACCCACCAGATCCCGGTACTATGTAACTCCACCCTGGAAAAATACAGTTAAGCTTTAATAAGTGAATTAAGCATTCACTCTGTGAATGACAGAGTATCTGTTAAATAAAATTTTTGTTACAGGTTAAAATGGTAGCATATGCAGAATTTTCTCTTTCCCTTGGAAGGTAACTCAGTAAATCAGGGCCCCTGGGTCATGCCCAGCCCTGAGTGTCCCTCACCCTTCCTGGGGCTCCCACCTGCAGCCCAGGACCTCACCCCAGTGATGCCATAGCACCGGTAGTCTCCAGCTCCCCACAGCCCTGGACCCCATTGAGCTGGGGCCAGCTGTGGGCTCCTGTCCCAGCCCAGCCTCAGTCACTCTGGGACCCCAGGAGGAGCCCAGTGCCCGGGGCTGGGGCTGCCCTGCTGCCCTCACCTGTCCCACTCCTGGCTGCACGTGGGATGGACTCTGGTGCCAGGCCCTGCCCCAACAGATCCCTGAATCCCCAGGACCCCCAGCTCCTGTTGCACCTTGGCACTATATGCCCATGTGATAAAAAGCATATATTGCATTTTTATTTATAATTTGTAAAAAATCATAAAGTAGTAAATATCCACAGTACACATGCTACACAACCACACTAAATATTGGCTGCTAATATTTAAAATACTAAATATGCAGTATAAATGCCACAAGTCTATAACTCAAAGCTCACCTTTTTTTTTTTTTTTTTTTTGCATTGCTCTTGCACATTAAATGAAAGACCACAAAAATCTGGCAAGATTGTGCATCAGTGCAATTAATTTCTATATTAACTACACCCATTTAATAGCAATGCAAACCACTTTCCCATACAGATTGGTATTAACCAATGCTGCTTTTAAAGCACTGTAGTTATTAAACTATTTCAGTACATATATGTGGCTCTTTTTTATTGCTTTAAGACAGCTAGAAATTTTACACACCTAAACCTAAAAGCAAGTGATGTTCAAAAAAGACAGTAAACAGTTCCCTTTTTTTTGAGGCTATGGTCTAATATTAAGCAAAAAATTTAAAAACACCTAAATGGAACAGATATGAGATGCAAAAAGAAAATACTTTTGCAAAAAGACTACAATACAAATGTTTTTTCTGAGAAAGCTTGGTGAAAGGAGAAAAACTTGCAAAGTATCTTGCTTCTTTAGCTATCTCGTGAATAGTTTCCACACCATAAAACTTACAGTGCTTATTTGCCTGTAGCATAAATCAGAAGTTTCAGCTTCACTTAATGTCACACAGACTTGGCATTAAACCTTCCTGGTTGGTACACAGGTTATCCTTCTCTATTTGTTAAGACTAATTTGCTCCAAATTTCCCCTTTCCAAAGTCACTTAAAAGCTTTATTAAAACAGGCTTCTTGATCAATCTGTGTTCCTATGTTTGAACAAGAAAAGATATTGAAATCTTGTATGAGAATGTCCACATAATCTACTCCAAAAGCCGTCTCAAAGCTTTAATTAAATGCTTTTTCAGTCTAGTTTCAAACAGTAATGTGGATATCACTCTGCTGTTCTCTTTCAAAGACTGATGTATACCTGAACAGAGTTCAATATAAAGAAATTAGAATAATGTGCGCCATGGTGTACGGAGAGCTTGTGTTTTCTTCAGTGACAATGGAAATGAATGACCAGTTACATTAAAGCATGGGCTACATCTGAGAAACATTAAAAGGTAAACAAACTGAAAGGAAATAATTTCATTTGAGAAACAGCAGATTTAAGTGACTGACCTATGGCTTAATAGGGCATCAGAGGCAGATCTAAGTACTCCTGAGCTTTTCTAAACCACAGACCAGGGTATTTTTTTACAAGACTCATTTTCTCACTGTGCACTTACATCCCATTTACAGATTCCCGACCATATAGTCTCAAATTTTACATTTCGTATTCCAACTAGTTCTGCAGACTGAATTGGTAGAAACAAATGTGAATATTATTCCTCACTGCTCTATTTAAATTCCTAAGTAGGTAGTTTGAAGTACAAGATTACATTATCTGTAACTTACTAAAATTGTACATGCACTTTTATCCTGTAAGCACAAGTTACACCTTTGAAAAAAGGCTATTCTTTCAAAACATGGCCACTCTTATCTCTAATTTTAAAACAAGTAAGTTTTCTAATTAGGTTCCTGTCTTGTTACAATCACTTTCAGAATGAGTATAATTTAAAAACTAAATAAAAATGATGCAACAATGGTCGATGTTAGGGGTTTTTTTATACATAAAACACATGAGAGATGTAGGCTTTAGGCTATTTAAGACCTTTTTCCTTTTAAAAAATAAATTAACTGCCTCACTGTCTTCAGCTTCACTTTGCAGGGGACAGGAGACAGCTTACAACAAGAAAAGCGTATGTGCAATCTACAAAGGCAATTTGTTCATTATTGACTGAATGCAGTTGTACGACTCGATTTTCCTGTAATGTTTCTACCAGCTGAGTGACCCTGAACACAGAGAGCAAAAAATTGTCTAAAATGGGTCGTCTCCTCACTCCTTGATGCAATTGCTCCTCAATCCTAAGAAATGAAGATTAACTTTTGCAAAACGCTTTTAAGTTTTTTATGGGAAGTAAGCATGGAAGCAACATCTATCTGTTTGAGATAGGAAAAATATACATGTTTCTCAGTTTTTCAGAGACAGTAAATTATGAAAAATAAGAGCCATCTTCTATAGGGGACATATAGACAAATGAAGAATTTCATCATTTCAGGAGCATTCCTACCAAAATAGGTTGTATTAAAAAAAAAAAAAAGTAAGCTGCTCTGTAGATATATCAGATTAATTTCCACAACTTTTTACCCTGCTATAACACTGCAGAAGTATGAAGCCTTGTTAAATTAAACTTCATGTTATATTTTGAGATGTAAATTGACAGCTTGCTTCAATTAGTTGAAACTAAACTCTACCAAAATGCCATAAGGCAAGAATTTAGAGACCATCCAATGTGTTATTCTCAATGTACTCCAACCACTTTGCTGAAGTTGAAAACCTTTCAGTCTGTTCACTTTCTTTTGCCTCCATGTTCTCAGTACTACTGAGCACCTCATAGCTACTAAATGACAAAAAAGGTTGTCAGTTCCTACGACGCCCAAAATGTGGAAGGAGCTATAAGGTACTGCTTTAGTTCACTGAAGTCCAGATTAACAGAATGTGATAGAATAAGTTTCAAAAGATCTCTATACAAAGCTTAGTAAGAAATGGCCTTATTCAGTTCCAGAAGGTCCTAAAGGCCGATAATCTCTGAAATCCCAAACAGAATATTAATTAGATTTCCCACCCAAAAAGTTTGTGTATGTTATGGTAGTAGTAGAAAAGACATTAGAATTTGACTCAAAAATAAAGCCACTAATGTCAAATGCAGTGTATTAATTACTTTTGGAGACAAGGGGTTAGGAGACCAGACTGTTTAGATGAGAGCGAGCAGAGAAAGCTCCTTAAATAATTTGAATTTCTTTAAATAATATGCATTCCTTACATAAATCAGGTGCAAAATATCTAATTATTGGCAATTTATATAGGCATACAGGCTGAGTTAATTTTTTTTTAAAGAGGAAACACTTGATTTTAAACGACAGAGCAAGAACTAATTAAATAGAAGCATGAATATATTTTTTTTCTAAATACTTTGCCTGTAAAAAAAGAATTAACAAGATCAAGCCACACGATAGTATTTCCTCGTCTATTTTTCTCGCAAGCTATGAACAGAGGCAAACAACTTTGCCACTGAATAATGATAAATAAAGTTGGAACTGGAATGTTTGTGGAAGGCAAAATAATCACCATGTGTTCTTTTACTAAAACAGAAGAGAAATGGGCAGATAGGAATTTTTACACCTACATGAAATACCGATCAATTTTATATCTCATTTAAAAAAGACAAAAAACCCACATATGTGAACATTGTCCTGAAGTAATCGCTACCAAAACTGGAGTGTGAATGGCTAGCCAGAGTCCTACCTGCTCTTCTTTCTAAATCATCATATTTACATAAGGAAGAAGAATTCAGTGAACTAGACAATGGTAAGTAACAGACCATATTCATACTGATTTCACTGTTTTGAAATTAAAGATTAGCAATTAACTGTTTTACTTTCTAATAGACTGTTTTTACCTTCTACATTACACTGCAGAATTTTTTCTGATTTCCTTGACAACAAAAAACAGAAAAAAAACCCCAAAACTTTCTTTTCATTTAAGCTGCAATGTTTTATTTTAGCTGAAGGTGATTTTTTTCTTTTTAAATAGGTAAATTCAAAGCAGAAGACTATTTCTAAATGGAAACTATAAACATTTCATTAAGATGTTAAAAAATGTTTCCATGTCTGTAAAGAAATGTCTTTAAATTTTCTAATTTTTTTTCTTAACAAAAACAATAACCCAGTCATGACATGATCTGAAAAATAGGTCTGACTGTCAAAACAGTCATTTTTAGATTATAATTTCTTTCTTCACAAATTGAAGCCTCTGCTGCTAATACTGAATTCTGTGTTTTCAAAAAAATTTCTTTTCCAAAGATGCATTTGTATTAAATGTTTCCAAACTATTCCTCTAAAACAGTGGAATTAAAGACTGAAAATATTTTAAAGCATTTCTCTCCCATGGAAAATCCAATGTACGATAAAAAAATAATGTTTTAGATAACTAATAACATTTTACAGTTTGATTATGCAATGGCATTAATTTTGTCATTTTTAAAAATAAAAATCAATAGAAACTTTTCTGCAGAAGCACTTGAATTTTAATAAAAGTTCTTGGTTATCAGAAGATGCATTATTACTATAAGAACTCCACCAGTAATGGCATTTCATCCAAGACTGGGCACGCTCGGCCGTCAGTGCTTTATCCGTATTCCTTGTAAACCCATTCGTAAGAGTGATTAAAGCTGTCCCAAACAAGTGTGTATATTATGACAAAAAATTACTTTCAGAAGGCACAAACTGCAGAAGTTTTTTTCTGAAAAAGGTCAAACACCCTAGAAAAGAACCTCAAGTCTCCAATAGATACAAGTATGGATTGTACTAATAGAAATTAAAAGAAAGATCCCGAGGGATACTATGGCTAAAACAAATTACATAGCTTGTATTAGTACATTACAAAATTACAGCCCTGTCAGAGAAAGAAATATATTACTTGTCTTCAGCATGTAGAGTACCATCTTTTTCAAACCAGAAGATGTCACAAACCACTTAAAATTCTGCTGTATAACCTTCCATGTGAATATTCTAATAATATCTACAGTGACTTTGACTTATGTCACAGTTCTTCATACATAGCACACTTTATACTCACAAAATAACTCACTTCTGGAGGACGATGTACAACAATCATGAGTCACAACTGACTCATGGAAAAAGACAAGGTAGGCAGGTTACTTTCTGACTCGAGGATATGTTCTGTGCAAAAGTGATAACAGAAAACTTTTGCAAGGACAATGTACAATGTGCTCTTACTCCTCTCAGAAGCAGGGCTGTTAAGAGAACCCCAAAAGTATATTCCATTCAGTAGTACCAATATCTTTTAATTCTTCTTCCTTACTTGAGGAAAACACTTGCATTGATGAGTCCACTAAATTTAACTTAATACTGGATGTGGTCACACTTGTTTCCAGTTTTTTAAGTGCTTCTGAATCAGTAGCTTGTAATTAATTAGTATGTTTTCTTATATTTATTTCATTGCTTGCATTCAAACAAGACATTCATGTATAAGACTGACATGTTTACAAATATCTGAATCTTTTTTTTTTTGTGGCTAATTTTTCATATGTGTTAGGTCTTCATGGAGGTGAGGATATCAGCTGGTGATATCCTAAGTGATATCTTTAAAAAAACCCAAAAAACAAAGTAAGTGGGAGAGGCTCAAAAGGGACTAAATCAGTTTTGGAACACAAACACTTCTATTTCAGGATTAGCATATAAGCTGAAGTTTAAAACCTGCCCTCAGCTGCAAATGACAGAAGTCCGAGAAAGCATTTTGGAGATCTTACAGTACAGGGCTTGTCCTTTTCTACCTCCTTTCATTAAGCCCTCGCTTTAATATTTCTTTGTGAGCAGCTGGTATGTGTACACTCTAGAAACAAATTTATGGGTTATGAACTTGGAAACACTTGCCTTTATGTTATGCCTGAGGTCATTCTCCCATCTCCGGAAAAATCCAATGAAGAATTGTAAAGCTGTACCAGTTCTTGATGTATAGGCCTAGAAAATTTCTGCTTTACATTCAGTTCAGTGCCATATGAATACTTTTTGTTTGTTTAAACAACCAGTGAGAAAGAAGAATTTTCTTCTCATCTAGATGTCATCTTTAAAACAGATCTGAAAACATCTGTAAGTGTAAACTCTTTCTTTTTTAAAACTATGAGTAGAAGAAACACTTTTGTGACTACTTTAAAGGGAGTCTTAGCACATCATTAACACCATGCCAATTAGGTAGCAAGGTTATTTTGAAAAACAAAGAGACATCATGGTGTAGGACTGAAAAATACAGCACTGGGTTAGGACAAGCAGGATTTCATACATTTCATATCTATCTGCTAGAATTCTTCTAGAAGATAAGTACTTTCTGGTTTGTTCCGTCCAGGGCAAAAGTGATTCTATTTCTATAACATCTGAGAATACAAATAATGACCAGCAATAAAGAATTTCTTTTTCTGCATCTTCAAACATAGATCAGAACACTGATTTTTTTATTACTTTAAATTGCTACTGATCTTCTTGTAATTATTGCTATCAATATGTAAGTAAGAAGCAAAATTATCATGGATATATTAAAACAGAAAATAACTATCAGTGTATGGTTCAGATTCAAGCATGACTAAATTAAGAAGAATTGTACCCAGCTGAAATAGTGCCATCAGAAATTTTATGGCAAATGTACACATTTTTGCAAGTCTGGTACAGGTTGAGATCTTCTGTAACCATTTGGTTCGGAAGTCCGGTTATCAACTTTCAGACTTAAATGTAGGTTCCCAAGCAATCTTCACTAATACTCAGAAAGTATGCAGAGGTTCCTATTTGCATGGAAATAAAAGCATCTGCCCATGCACAGTATTATTTCTGAAGACTTAATCTGAGAATTAATAAAGGCACAGACATGTTTAATTTGTGAAAAACTGTGCTGCTTCTTGAAAGCATTTTTTGAAATCACAGTTTTCAGTAAACAAACAATACCTCCTCGGATCTGTCCGTACCATTAAATATTGAGCCTCTGTAGGGAATATATATAATATATGTGAGTTACTATTAGATTGTTGACTGTGTGGTCATAATAGCATGCCACAGTTGTGGCAAGTAGTAGTAGTTCACCCTGAAAATCATTAGGAATACAGAAAAATAAATACAGATTTCTTTCTTAATACAGGAGAATTTTAAATTTGTATTACAGCTAAGAGCCTAAGTAGAGTTACATGGAAAGGAAAATGAGATACTGAAGGTAGTTGAATATTCAATAAAAAAGGATAAAGAGATGAGACAAGTCAGTTGATTTACTCTCCACATATACAGGGTTAGAATTTTAAATGTGTTTTGGCTGACAAAGTTTATACTAGTTTATAGGAGATACAAACAGCAAACCAAATTACAGCAGAGTATCTGGATTTGATACGAATGTGTATCAATTACTGAACTACAAGGAATCCTTTATCTTAAACTACCCCAATTTTCTTGGAATATTTCTAATATCAAGATTTTACTGCTAATGAAAAATTATTTTAATAGGGGCAATTATTGGTGAACCTAGTGTTCACCAATTCAGAAGTATTGTCTTCTACGTATTTTGACCAAAGATATACAACGATGTGCTTATGCACCAATTATATGAGATAGTATTCATCCTTGACCTTTGAGAAAAGAAAATATTGCAAATGTGTTCAGCATATCTTAATGTCTTGGATATCCATTATTTCCAATGTCAATCTGATATTATTAAGCAAAGGAAGTAGAAAACCACAAACTTAATATATGATCTCCGAGTTCCATCTCCAAAACACATTTTCCCAAATAGCACTTGTATTCATAATACTAAAGAAAGCGCTTTTGGTTTTTTTTCCAGGAGATGAAAAAACTTATTTTTTGAATGCAGTATTTGTCTCAGTGTTCAATACCTATAAGGTATTTGTCATTTCGACAGGAAAAAAAAATACAAAAACCAGAATTTTGCACTTCATACTCAGATACTCTCATGAGTCTTATTTTGATACTGGCAATGTCCAGGAGTACTTTTGATCACAGGATCACAGAATCAATTAGGTTGGAAAAGACCCCTGAGATCAAGTCCAGCTTATGACCTAACACCACCTTTTCACCTAGACCATGGCATGAAGTGTCAGGTCCAGCCTTTTCTTAAACATCTCCAGGGAAGGTGACTCCACAATCTTCCTGGGCAGCCCAATGGCTAATCACCCTTTCACTGAGGAAATTCTTCCTGACGTCTAACCTGAACATCCCCCAGCTCAGCTTGAGGCCACTTCCTTTTGTCCTGTCGCTGGTTGCCTGGGAGAAGAGGCTGAACCCCAGCTGGCTACAGCCTCCTTTCAGGTAGTTTGAGAGAGGTCTCTCTTGAGCCTCCTTTCATCCAGGCTAGACAGCCCCAGCTCCCTCAGCCACTCCTCATGTGACTTGTGCTCCAGACCCTTCCCCAGCCTTGTTGCCCTTTTCTGGGCATTCTCCAGCACCTCAATGTCTTTCTTGTAGTGAGGGGCCCATAACTGGACATGATTCGAGGTTTGGCCTCACCAATGCCAAGTACAGGGGAACAATCACTGCCCTGGTCCTGCTGGCCACACTATTGCTGATACAGAGCAGGATGCCCTTGGCCTTCTTGGCCACCTGAGCACAGCTGGCTCATGTTCAGTCGCTGCTGACCAGCACCCCCACGTCCCTTTCTGTCCCTTTGCTCAACTTGCTCCTTAAGTACTTGCTCTTTAAGGACTAGTTCTATCACTGATCGAAATAAAGTGGGAGAACTTCCATACTGATTTTCATCAACTCTGGCTTAGGGCTTCACTTCCTGGGCAGACTGACTTTCACTCTACCCCTTCTTACAGAATTCTGACCTTTTGATCCAGAACTATGCTTTATCTACTTGTGCATTACCTTTTCCTTATTACTCCTTCCCTTTATTTATCTCTATGTTCCCTTCTGCTTAGAGTCTCATTAAAAAAAATAATCCCATATGGGAAAAAAACAGATCTGTAATTTTGGTTACTTCATGATTTCAAATAAACCAACCTACAACAAAGAACTTTACTGTAGGTCTCCAGGATTTATGATTTTCTGTTTTGACAAATGATTGACTGTCATAACAAATTGACTGTCACAGTATAATTGGGATTTTTTTAGAACTCATACATGGAAAAGAATGCAGTTCACCAACAATGATTAAAAGAAAAAAAAACCTATAATCTGATACTAAATAGGAAAAAACTTAAAGGACAAGATATACTCAGCAAATGATGATTTGGAACAGATTCTTGAGTAGACTGCAGAAATGTTACATTATACAAAATAAGGTTACTACTCTACCTGGCCCTTAACTTCTATAGATAGAAGTTCAGATTCCTGGGGATCATATGAAACATCCATATTCATCAATACAAACAAACCTGTTTCTTCAGAGTCGACAGGAAAACTTTACAAGCTTCAGGGAGAACTAAATTATCCCTACTTTTGAAATAAAAAACATGCCCCTAACATTTTATGGTTTTGAGCGAATACACATTAGTATGGGAAATCATTTGTTAAGATAGAAGGTAGCCTGAATAAGGCACTTCTAAAAGCTAATTCTTAAATATTCTCCGTTTCCTTTGCTTTTAATAGAGAACTTAAAAAGAAGGGAATATGTTTTCAAGATGTTCTTGGATAGTGTCTCAGCCTCTACCATCCACTTTCAAGGACATGAGCAAAAAGTAAACTAAGAGAGTTAAGCTTTATAAAATTGCACTATTTATTCCAGCTTTTCCTCACTGTGTAACAGGATAGAATAGTTAAGATGGAAGAGACCTACAATAATCATCTAGTCCTACTGCCTGACCACTTCAGGGCTGACCAAGTTAAATCCTATTGTTGAAGCCATTGTCCAAATGCTTCTTAAACACTGAGAGGCACGACTATAGCTGTTACAAAAACTAGAAAAAAAACCATGACTGTAGCTGTTATGAAAACTATGGTGTCTATAAGTTTGATGACAACATTTTCATTTATAGGGACTTGGATAACCATCTGTGCTCTATTCTGTTGACCAGCACCGTTTTATTTTTTCTCATATTCATTCATGTGCCTTTATAAACATTCAGATAATGAGCCATCAATAGTTAATGTAGCAGTTGATGTACCTGGTTCAAGCTAAAATAATGGATATCAATGTTTATGGAGCAGATACAGAGTGAAATGGGAGTATATAGTCTTGTTGATTGCTTCAGGCATTCACCACATGTTCCTCCTCCTCTAAATATTTATGTTTCTGTCTTTTTTTCCCCGTGTCCCATTTTGTTCCTCGACTGGATTGTCACATCTGTCTTTTTCAGTCATCAAGTATTTATTAAGAAGCCCAAAGCTTTTAAGAGAAAATCTCCTGCTTATAACTATTTGCAATATGCTGCTGAATACACAGAACTTCAGAACAGCAAGGAAATAAACTCATACTTGAAAAGAATTCAAGTTGTTACTTGGATGTATAATTATACCTATGACTGTGCTCTGTTGGGAATATGATGGCAGTTTAAAAAAAAAAAAGATAGTCCAGAGAGGACCCAGCTAAAGCACAGTCTTACTTAAACCACAGATACTGTCAGTCTGTCTTTTATCAGGTAATAGGAGTCATCCACTAGAATAAAACTGGTATTTAACAATATGAAAACAACTTCCATTCAGTTTTATGTGAAAAAAAGAACTGCCATGTGCTGTTATGTTGCATGTTCTATTACTGAGGAAGGAAAATCTTAAATCTTTCCTAAACATTTCTTAGGTTGGGTACAACTAATACTTCAGGGCTGCATTGCACTTAAACCACTGCAACTTTATAATGCCAGGTTTTCTTTGAATTCCACGTGCTCTGTCTCCCCCTATATATTTAAATCCTGGAAAAACATGTATTTCCATATTTACTCTATTAGAACTTATAGTTATGTTTACTGTCTGATTTTTTGCATACATCTCAATATGCTCCCCTCAATAGTAGTATCTTGAGACAAAGAGCTAAGGTAATTAGCAAAAAAGCATCATTCCAATTTGTTTATGAAAATATTTCTATTATTTAGTAATCTAAACTGATTTTGGCAGTCACAAAGACTTGCTACTTGCTCTGATTTTAGTGGGAACTGCATGGATTCAGAACACCTGAAAATTAACATGTTTTTATTTAGTAGCCAGCACAACCATACTCTAAGACAGCAGAAATTTAGAGATGGCAACAAACACTGGGTCAGGCTTTAGTTTTTACACACGAATACAGAGTGTCTCACTGGATTTTTGAGACAGAAAACTTGGAACTTTGACCTCAGACACATTTCACTCAGATCTCCATTTCACTACTTGGAATTATTTTTAAATTATTCCCTGGAAATGTGAGGAAAATGCATAATATTACAAGATTAAAAAAAGAGATGAAGAACTTACAGAAGTCCTTCACACAAGAGGATGTTTTTAGAACCTCAGAAAAAGTACTGATTATTCATTCAAATATCCAGGATGCCATTGGTACTCTATGTTCTTCAGCACAGCCAGAAAGAAATAAATGGTGAAAAAAAGCTATCATTCCATCTTCATCACAGTAACAAGAGCTGTTTTGAGAATAATACTGTGGGTCAAGCTATTATTTTCACCTAAACAGCAAATGTCCAATCTTAAATAAACAAAGTCTATTTTAATTATTACTATTTAAAAATCTGTGTATTTATTTCTGTTGGGCTATTTTATTTTTGTATCTATATACGTATCTGTACAATGCCAGTATTTTGTATCCATGTACTATATGCACACACATCCAAACAGAAAACACAACCCCAGAATAAGGCCCTACTGACTAGCTATTGGATCCCTGCACCTTTCTTGTCTCTGGCAGTAAAAAATGCATTGCTCACTGTATTGGAAGAAACTGCGAGGCCATCAACAAAATTCTCTAATCTCAGTCCTATTAAAGGTTCACATTGATCAAATTACATAAACTGGTTCAATAAACCAAGGTCATTACATTTCCCTCTCTGGATTTTCCCTTCTATCATGCCTCCAGTAAGCATTTCCAAATGAGTGGTATCTTATTAGATGAAATAAAACCTTAATGATTACCACTATATTTCTATTACTGATTTTATTGCTGAATTATTGTAGCTAACAATTACAATTTAGTTGAAATCTATGGGGTACAAGAGGATATCAAACGATTCATTTTAGTATTGCAGTTCCACACTCCAAACAATTCTACTATCTATATCCAGAAAGAACAAATTTTCAAACAGTGCTTACAATAATATCTATTGCAGAGAATAAAAAATATTTTTGCAACATTTAAAAGAATTTAAACTTAACTAGAACTAGGTGTTTAGATCTCCATCAGAGAGATTCACTGGAATCATAACATCAAACTTGATGGAAATAAACAAAATAAGTTTTTTAAAAAAAAGAAAATAGAGTTCCAATGGTCTCTCAGTATAAGTTATTCAATGATCTCTAACAAAGAATAACATATCTGGACTGCTTTAGTTTTAAAAGCTCTGTTTTAAAGACAGGAGATTTTATACCCATGCACAGAAGAATTCAACTTGTATCAGTTAAGCTGTTTAAAACCATGCAAACTAGGCATTGTGCTCCTGCCACACCATCCCGAGTTGCAGAAGGCAAAGGCACGGACTGCGAGAATGCAGAACCACTCACTGAAGAGCAGGTTTGAGATGATCTACATCCAAGGAACCTGAAGGTGCACAAGTCCGTGGGACCTGATGAGATGCATCCACATGTCCTGAGGGAGCTGGCAGATTTAGTGTCTAAGCCATTATCCATCATATTTGAGAAGTTATGTCAGCCTTGTGAAGTTCCCACTGACTGGAAAAGCGGAAACGTAACCCTAATTTTTAAGAAGGGTAAAAAGGAAGATCTAGGGAACCGAAGGCCAGTCAGTTTCACCTCAGTGACCAGCAAGATGATGGAGCAGATCCTTCTGGAAACTATGCTAAGGCACATAGAAAATAATGAGTTGACTGGTGACTCATTAGCCAGTAGTACTAAAACAGATATATCATACGTGCAGATTCTGATGATCAATACATGAAAAGATTTATAGCCATTAAAAAATAAAATCTGCTACCATAAACGATCAGTAAAATCAGAACTTTCTGGTAATGCAATATTGAAGAGACAATGAACACAAATGGAAACACAGAAGGTTCCTCCTGAACATCAAGAAACACTTTTTGCTTTTTGCAGTAAGGGTGACTGAGCACTGGCACAGGTTGCCCAGAGAGGCTGTGGAGTCTACCCTCAGAGATATTCAAAAGACATCTGGACACAGTCCAGGGGAGCCTGTTCTTAGTGACCCTGATGCAGCAGACAAGATAGACAAGGTGACCTCCTGAGGTCCCTTCCAACCTCAACTATTCTGTGAATAATAACTTCTAAGTAAATTCCTGAGCAAGTGCATTATTAATGAACAAAATAAATTTGACTAGAGAGTGATAACTTATTAACATCTTCATATAAATAATATCTTTCATACCTTGAAACTTATTCTTGAAAGGCTAAAAGAAACAATAAAACAACCAAAAAACAAGGCTTGTTCAGTATTGTTTATCAGAGTACATTCATAACTCATATGATTCTTATGTGTCATTCTAAGTCTTACAAAGACGTATGCTGTATTTTTCCAGTTTGTTTACAAGATAATTAATAAAGGCGATATTTTCTAGACAATCTAGCTTAGAGAAGATTATGGTTAAATTTGCTTGAGAGAGTTGTAACTGAACATTTTCCTCTTTCTAGCACTCAAAAACGGAGTTACCGTTTCTAACCTTTTTAGTAGAACATTTTCTTATGCTACAGTAAAAGACCTAATTTTACTTCAATAAAATAAAAACATACTGTTCAGTATTTAGATCTTATGCTTCCTCCTTACAGTGTAGTTTATTATATTTAGCAATTTTTTTTTTCTGGACTCAAGAGTCATGACCTAAATGCAATAAATTCCTGTTGTGGGGGAGCATGTAGTGCAGATGCAAATATACTTTCCTTAGAGGCTTCCGCTGTCAACAGACAGCTTTGGGAAGAACAAACAAGATCACTTGTGAACAAGATTCTTAATATCTCCACAATAAAGTCTGAAATAAAGAATGTGAAGACGTGTTCTGGGTCAAGTTCAGAGGTTAACCAAAGGTATTATGACATATAACGTCTTTTATACCAGCTTCATCTTGAAAACAGCTTGGGGTTTTCACCGTATCTTTGTCTAAGAAAGATGCCATTCCTTCATAATTCAAGACCTTCTTTTGATGAATGATCTATCTTTATGCATGGTGCCCTATAATCATTTATTCCTTCATCAACATTATTTTTGGCTTAAAACATTTCTTTCATCTTTACCTGTTCATTCCATCTTCCTGTCTCTCCAAGAAAATCTATGAAATCACTCATAGTCCCTCTCAAGTCAGTTTTCCTCAGAAATAAGAAAACTTCAATTAGTCTTTTCAGGCAGAAGATATTACTCCCTCTTTCCTCTAGCAGTGTTTTTCTGAATCTCTTCCAAATTGAGGTTGACTCTCAATCACTACTGAGCCAAAACTCAGATAAATAAGGTCCAAACCACCCCTTGGTTAAACTGCATTAATATTTACCTACTTCCAATAGAAATCTCTTACATAACACATTTCAAAATGGTACTTTCCTTTTTTTAAACCCACCTCCCACTGCTGCCTACCACCATTGTAAACCATATATTATCCCTCTTTAGTACTGCAACCTAAAAGGTCATAATTTTTTTTATTACCTGCTAGATATAAGGCTCTCACCCTTGAATCATGCACTATCATCCCACCTCTGTTACTCTTGTTCTTGTGTATTATCATACTCCCTTAGTTGACTATTCAACTCAATTTTGTGTCATCCAAAATTTCCACTAGCATGCTTCTTCTTATGCTCAAATTTAAAAAAATTTATCTCAAAACACATTATTAACTACTACTACTCTCCTTCCATCCCCTCAGTCTACTGTAAGTGAAAGTTTTTCCTCTCTCTCTTTTATTAATTATCTTACTAATTATTATATTGCTTTTCCTTACACCCCCCCCCCGCCCCCCCATCTATTAGTAATTTAAATGGGGTGACTTCAAAAGATATCATTTTAGGTATCCTGTAGTTCCCTAATTTTAAAAGTCTGGTACCAAAGAGTCACGTTGAGTTACTTTGTATAATTTTGATAAACCCTTGTCATATTTTTAAGTTGGCTTTTTGACATATTATTATATTTTCCTCCAAAAAAAGTTTTAAAGTCGTCCCTGTTACTTCATTTAGTCTAGCTGATCTGTTATTGCCTGCTCACTTTTTCACTCCTTCCTTAAACATAGCTGTTCAGTTACACATAGATGTTCGTAAAGTTAAGACTGCTAATCTAATGGAAATAAAATTTATTTCAATGATAGCACTTAGCATGACAACTGTATTTCTGTAACTCAAATTTGAAAGACATAGTTAATTATACATTGTTCTGTTGCAGTGCAGACCAGTATAAAAAACTTACAGACATCTACAGTCATTGGCTACAGCATTAACAGCTGTAACAGCATTAACTAATAACTGAAGCTTCCTATTTAATGTTATTTATTATTTCCTATTTACCATCAGACAAGATTTTTCAATGGTTGAGTTTTCATGCAGGCTCTTTTTGTTCAGGTACTATTTATTGCAAGTGTAATGATTTTTCCAGAATGTATTTTTCGCTGCAAATAGTTAAACAGACAATAAACAAAAACAGTGTCCTAACAAAAATGCTTTGGAATATAACTGTGCCAATACACAGTTTCTACATACAAAGCACTATGTAAATACTAAGAAATAATTGAAGTTTGAAAACCACTCAAGGGATCAAGAGCTAAAAGCATATACTCTGATAAAGCAAGACTCCTTAGATGTCACATTATAATTAAATAATAATTATGATATAGATATCATATATTAACGTGTTCTCCTCCTAAATTGAATGAAGAGAGAATTCTTCCTCTCCGCTAGGTAATATTTTGTCGTAAGGCTATAACAGGCAGCTAGCAAGGCAAGCTTGCCATTCATAAAACCATAAACCAAAAAATTGTAAAAGTACTATGTAGAATATCTCAAGTCCAGAAATGAAACTAAATAGCATGGCAGTGATAGGAAAATCATATTCTTGAAAGACTCTATTACTAGCATGTTATATTACTAAGTCAGCATTCTGTACTTATAAGAAAAGATTTCTACAGCATTTAATTGCTTGCATGAAGATCTAGATAACATATTTGATGGAAAAAAACCCTGATTCTGCTTTAAAGTGTAAGCAGTGTGTCACACAGTTTCTCATATGGGAAACCTACATTTCTCTTAGATATAAGGATGAATGCTACCTGAAGCACACATTCTTAATGGTACATGGTAGTCTAAAGTGTTCACCTGACAAATCAATTGCTTTTAGGACTTGTACAGGTATCATTCAAAAATACATAACACACTATAATTTTATTCTTTATTTCTTATTAGAAGAAATAAAGAATAAAATCATATTGTGATCCATTTCCTTAGAATTTGTTTCTTTTAGGCTCTGTAAGACATTTATGCTGAATATTATTTTACTTAGCTAGCCTCCAGTATTTTAGCAGGAGTTCTGCATATGCGAGACACAGAAACATTAGGGCTTAGACACCTGCTAGTGCTCAATAAAAATAGCTCACTATAGGCTCAGTGGAGAGCGCCTCTGCACTAAGCAGCACACTGAATGGGACTCAGACACAAAGTGTCCTCTCTTCTTCAGATTTCCAGCAGTAAATCTTTGAATAAAGGATTTATGCTATCTTCCACTTACTCTTTTCCACTCTTCTATGGAGAGACACCTGTACCATAGAAGCTCAACTGCCCACAAATAGAGAGAAAAAAGAAAAAAACCAGCCTTGATTTTACTGTATATCAAGATCATTGCTACTCCTTTTTGTTTGTCCCAAGCCAGGTGCAGGCATTCTTATTGTCTGGAGTTAATGCTCAAATTGCTAATGCTGTTCTTCAGACGATTACAGTCTCTCTCTCTTATTCAGTCCTATCCCAAAATATTTCAATAACCTGCTGAGGTTAGCCCTTAAACAATTGCTGTTCCCTACTCCAGAGGGTACCATTTTCCTTTTCTACCCTTAAAAATTTTCTTACTCATTTCATTCATCCTTATTACCTCTTTATTCCAACCACACACAGTCCTAATTCCTCCCTAGACCCTCATGGCTACAGTCACATTCCCTTGTAAGTGACAACTGAGAGACACAAAGAAAAAAACATGGAGAAAACCTGAATTTTGAATCATGGTATCTTTCCAACCTCTGGCCACATACTCGACTGAAGTAAGAACTTTCTTTGCTTTTAATTCTAGTATATTTTAAAAAATTTTACTGACATATAATATTGAAATATAATATCATATTAGTATTTTAACTGAAGTAGTTGACGTGGGTTTTAATTTTGAAACTGGGCAGAAACACTAAGTAAGTGTAACAGTTTCATTCGCTGACTTCATTCTCTGTGAGGTAAGAAGTTAGGAGTGGGCAAAAAGCAGGCTCAACACTTTAAAGAATATAAACAGGTTTNAGGGTACCATTTTCCTTTTCTACCCTTAAAAATTTTCTTACTCATTTCATTCATCCTTATTACCTCTTTATTCCAACCACACACAGTCCTAATTCCTCCCTAGACCCTCATGGCTACAGTCACATTCCCTTGTAAGTGACAACTGAGAGACACAAAGAAAAAAACATGGAGAAAACCTGAATTTTGAATCATGGTATCTTTCCAACCTCTGGCCACATACTCGACTGAAGTAAGAACTTTCTTTGCTTTTAATTCTAGTATATTTTAAAAAATTTTACTGACATATAATATTGAAATATAATATCATATTAGTATTTTAACTGAAGTAGTTAATTTTGAAGTTCCTAAAAAAGACTAAGATAACTTTAGATAATGAAATTTATATAAATATTTAAACTTCATTGAATTAAAATACTAAGGTATCAGTTGTTTTTGTGGGTTTGTGTACCTTATTTAACCTACGTAAGTTAGTTTTATTTGTTGTTTATTAGAAACTCTTATCCAAAAAAGTCTCTAGAAAACATCCTCATTCTTTTTGCTTTATTTCTACCATTAGATCTTTGATTTAAATGATCCTTCATCTGTTGTAAATGCTAGAGCAACAGCCAAAAGAACCAGTAGCTACAGGCCTTCATCTTGCTCTCCTTCAAGTCAACAGCATTACTCCTACTCTTAACTATGAAAAGATGTCCCACAGAGGTCAAACCATGTACTATTAATTCAGTAGGAGTTCTGCAGCTGACATCAATGGGAGCAAAATTTGGACCTCAAGGAATACATACTGATTAAAGTTAAAGTAAGTGGTATTAAGTAAAAAATTGGTGAACCTAAACAATAAAAAAAAAATTAACTACATACCTGAGGCAGTGCTGAGTTCAGCTGTCGCTGGAGGGAGTCTCTGTCGTAGATGACATCCTGTAGGCGTTGCTGTGCCAGTGACAAGCTTTCCTGTGTCTCCCGAAGGGTATCAAGGAGACGGTCCCTTTCATCCAGCATGTTCACCATCAGCTGCTCAAAATGAGAATCTGAGTCCGAGCCACTGCTTTGGGACCCCCGTTGGCTCATCGGGGTGTCCTCATTTATCGTTGGCATCACTTCACACATCATTTCTTTAAAAAGAACACAAATCAAGGAACAGCTCTTCAGTAGAGAAAACATTTGAGGATATTTCATAAGAGGAATAAACTCTGTCACATGGTCACAGTTAGTAGATTATTGCATTGTTCCCACTTTCAAACTTGTGCGCAATGTTAATCAGATGGTCAATAGAGAGGGATTAAATACAGTGACTAATTCCACAGAGTAAACACTTTGAATGTGCTTCCCAAAACTAAAGAAGACTGACTGGAAGGAGATGGAGGGTTACAGAATATTTTAAATTCATAGTTTTGCAAATAATGCTCTCTTAAAATAACAGAAAATATTTCCTCAGCAATTGTAGTCTCCCGTCCCATTGCTTTGCTCCCTTCTCTTACTTAATTTTATTATTGAATTGTTGGTATTGATGTCAATAGCTGCCACTAATTGCCAGATTTTGTCCTCCTCTAGGCAATTCTACAGTACAGCTCAGGCTAACCATTGATCCAGTATCATGCTGCCTTAACAATGCCAGGTTAATCTATTTTTCTATCTAGTTATTCCCATCCTCAGGGGAAATTATTCTCCAGTGAGCTTGTTCAGTGAGAGGTCAAGAACTAGAAACTCTGCTAATTACATCCCTGTGATATCTTGTGCAAATTGAATTACCAGGAACAGAATCACTCTTGTTTGTTTCTTAAATCTGTCCTGAGAAGTGCAAATAACATCACCTAGTCCCATGCTTCGGTTACAAAGCTTCTTATGGAAATCTCAAACCCCCAGTTTGTGTACAGGGAGAAGCTTTGGGAATCCTTGGGAGAGTCTGCTGATATTAACAGCTTTGTCCACTGTCTTGATGGATCTTGGGATGTGGGATGCCAGCCGGGGGAGCCTGTCTTGCCTCCAGGAACCTCTTGCAACGTTGTGTAAGTACATTACACTCAGCAAGGGGCCATCATCAGTCTCCACTCAGCTCCCACCTGTAGCCAACCAGTTTGGGATGGTCAAGTTCACTGTGAGAAAAGGCATAATTAAAAATTTCCAAGGCCATCTTCCACTTGCTCAGTTCAATTATAACTTTTTGGTATGCAGCAGGTGGCTGGAGACCATGGTCTCTGCATGCCCATTCTTCAAGACCAAAGTAAACAATTTGGATTGTCACCGAACCTTTCCCACCTCACAATCATCAACATCTCATGAGTCACACTTCTTGTCCCAGGGGATTCTCATCAGTGAAGCTTCGTCATTCAAGAAATTGCTTCCAATGTCCTACACATGCAGATCAGGTTTCTGGTGTGAAGGGCACAGCATTTGCTCCCCCTGCACACAGGCTGTGGCAGAGTGAGAGTGGTGCAATTTTGCAGGAACACTGCTGAGTGTGTGGGAACAGGTAGGGAAACCTCTGTGTGGACAGCTGTTGCTATCCCAGCACCTTGCATTCAAACTAGATAGGAAATCTCCTCTTAAAGTCATTATGGGGATGTGGGAAGCCATATAGGTAAGCGGTTGTGGGGTAGCAAGGGAATCTATGAGCTGAATGCTCATGGCGCTATTACCACATCTTGTCCCTCTCAGCTGTTGCATTCAAGGAAGGCAGGGGGCCACGCATCATTCTTGTTTTGAACGCCTGGACTGCATTATTCTGACAGCACAAGTAACAAACTTGGGCTATGACTAAGACAGCAGAGAAGGCAGGGAAAGGGTGGGCAGCTCCTCATGTAGGCAGTTGCTATTTGGAAGTTTTCTCCCACAGCTCACAGCCCCAGGAGAATAATTAAAAGGTACAGCAGTTCTTGCAGTCAGCCTGGTGATGTACATTGCTTTCTGGAAGTTCGGAGATCAATGCCATTATTCCATTGGAACCACATGCATCCTCTCCCCTCCCCCACCCTGAGAGTGGAGAGAAATACAGAAAAACAGTCCGCAAACCTGAGCTAGATAGAAATGCTGGTAGGGTATAATGGAAAGGGATGCTTTGACTCTCGCAACAGCGAGGAGCAGGAGATATGGGAATCCTGGACCATGCCCTCACACAGTTCGTTTGTGGACCCCAAACAGCTCTGATGGAAACCTGGCTCCTCAGAGTGCTCCTGGGTCACCAAGCCACAAAAAAAGGAAAATCTCAAGCAACAGCAGGTTTGCTATGGGGCTTCCAAAGAAAAATTTCTTACAGCCTTTCATGAAAGACCTAGTATGCCACGCTGTTCGATTTACTATGATTTGTGTCTTCTTGCCTTTAGAATAGCATTCTTCTTGTTTTTCTTTTTTAAAACTTTTTTGGCTTTTATCACTCTTACACTTGCCAACACATGGGATGCTTTCAATGTCCTGAGGCAGCCACCATTTAACACTGTTCCCAAGCACATGCTGAAGAATAGAGTCACTTCCCCAGGACCTTATTACACCTTTTATGAATGTCCTGCTTGATAGCATGAAGGAATCAAAATACTGAGAATATTTGAAGAATTTTTAAATGAAAAAAAAAAAAGGAAAGAAGGTTTATCAAGAGGGGCTGCAACAAAAGCTAGGGCAAGTAAAGCAGAGAAAGAACTTCACAGAGACAGAGGAAGGGTGTCAGCAAACAGACTGATCCCAGTCTACTAGTATAAGATTGGAAGCTGAGGACAAATAGAAGGGCACATATGCATTTAGATCTTTATATAGGAAGTGAATTATGTCACAGAGTTACAAGAGTTCTTGACGTTTCCTGAGCCTTCTGATGGTGTGTGCATGTATTAGTCAACTAACCAACAACTCAGCTAACCACAGGATGATGTGGTTCACACATGGGGTCAGGAGATTAAATTTAAGAGTAAGCTCCCAGTTTAGTTATCACTGAAATAAATTTAGTTTGCATACACCAGAAGCACATAGAGGACCAAGACAATACATGCAGACAGAAACAACTGAGGGATTCATGTTAAAACACAAAATAAAAATAGTATTGCTATGATCAGTTTGGTCTTATTACTAATGTGGTGATACCCTGAGTAACTTGAATTATAATTTAAAATTTCCAGTAGGGAAAGAGGGATATTTCTGATTTTCCTTCTATGTAATTTAAATTTTAAACCTAAATTAGATGATTAAAAACTTCCATCACCCCAACAATTTTTAGTCTGTTTTCATAATATAATCAACTGAAATATTTCATACAATGAAATCAGACAGAATAACTCTACCTACCCACTCTTCCCCACTAATCACAGACCATAAATCTGTGTTAAGCTGAAGTATATTTTAGACAGGAAGGATTTCAATCACTAAACACTGAAAGTGATCTCTCTAATAAATTAATCAGAATAAGTATTCTTTCTGTGAAAAATATATGCCCTTTTCAACTGTATTTATAGGGGAGACACAGCCACATTCAATGCTGCATTCTAAAAGGCTCAAAATAAGGCTATGGGAAGGCCCACTTCTATTACACTTCAGAACTCCATGCCATACATACTTTTGTGGCTGATCTGTGAATTTACGTAACTTTTGAGAAAACCCAGATACCATTCACTATATATGCAAGAATCAAATTTCATATGCCCAGGTCAGAAGCATCCGGGACTTAATGATGTATGTACAGCTCAACAGAACAATGCATACGTGGTAGGTATTTGTCTCAGGCGCACAGTTCTTACTAATCATGTAGATATCAATTCTACTCAGAACACAACTTTATCTTGTTCAAGATAAATAATGGACTATCATTAAGCTTCCTTTTTGTTCTCCATTCTTACTGCTCCAAAAACTGGCTAGGCTCAGAGAGCTTGGTTTTTTAAACCATACCTTCTGGATAGACCAAGAACATTCATAAACTGACATCTGAATGTTCCATGTTTTCTAACTGGGTTTATCAGCCTGTCATATGATTGATGGAATATAACCATATGCCCAGGAATGGCCTCAAAAGATCAAAGATCAGAACGAAAACTCCCAGCCCTCTACTCTTTTGAATTGGTTTTATACAGAGTAATAGGCTTTTAGTTCCTCATTCAACTCTGAATGCACACTGAAAATCAGATGCATAAACATCTTTGAGTCTGTGCGTGTATTTTAATCTCTCCACGTGGTCTGCACATGCCAGCTCCTATGTTCAGATATTTGTTACCCCAGCACAGTATCCCCTTCCCTAATCAATACATTCCTATCAACTCCTACAAGGCAATTACAGTTACATTTCTTTGATGAGTCCTATTAGTGAAAAAGAATTCAGAGCTGGCAGTGACAAAAAAGGGAGAATAAGCAAAGACAAACAACAATGTACATGAAGCATTAGAATCCAGTCTCTGAAGTTTAAAACAGAAACCTTGAATTGCATTGCCACAACTATAAATTGCAAAGTAACTTCTCTTATAAATTTCAGACAATGTGACAATATCTAAGCAAAATTGGAGTGTGTAAGTATCTGCCTTAAATTTCTGAAATTTACAGTTAGCACTGAATCTTCATTTTCCAAACCCGCAGTGAGCAAACGCATCTTATTTTGCACTTGGCCCAGCACTGGTCAAGGGGTTGACACAGATGACTTCCAAAGGTCCCTTCCACACTAAATAATTCCATGGGACATGAATCAAACAAATCAAGCACCAAACAAATCCAAGAACCCAGAAACACAGACTGCTTCTTTTCAAAGGAATGATACATGGTGTTGAACTGAGTAAACTCAGGCATCTGTACCCAGCCATAAGGAGGCACCTTTGCAGAGACTGAGTAAATTCCCACTGAAATATTTTACTAAAGATTTCTTTACCAAGACTTGATACCTCAAATCCTACTTGGTTATACCTGTGGTGCCTAACCATGGATCTGGCAAGCTACCGCAGCTCACTGTGCTACCAGAGAACTGCAGAGAAGAAGTTGGGGGAGGAATGGAAGTAGAGGGGGGAACAGAAAATTAAGACCTGGATTGACCATCCTGGTCATGAGGAGAAAGCGAGGAACAGGCCAGGTAACTACAGCAACCCTCAATTGAGTGGACAGCCACCTTGCTCTGTCAGGATATGACAGAATCACTGAATACTTAGGGTTGCAAGGAACCTCTGGAGATCATCTACTCCAACCTGAAGGCATGTTGAGTGGAACACAGGCACCCAAGAATGAACACTGACGAAGATGGAATTTCTTTCCAGTGGGTGTTAAGAACTACAAGCAGTGGATTAAACACCTCTGTCCCATATTTTCAAGACCACGGAAGTCCATGATAACTGAATAAGCTCTCATGTAAATCATTTTGTGCAATACTTCCCATGCAGCCAGGACTGCAAAGAAGAGGAAGGAGAGGAGAGAAAGGGATAAACCAGGAGGCATATTCTTCAACTTAAAGAGGTGACATGAATAGCTGAATGTGCACTATATACCTCTTCATTCAAAGGAAGAGAAGGAAAGCTTGTGTTCTTTGCCAGAAAAAGGCTGACTTGCCCTGTAGTAATACAACTTAACTAAAGTTATGCTTGACTGATCTAAGCCAACGAAAGTAAGACTTTTCAAATGTTTCTCTTTCTTTAAATGGAAAAATAAAAGCTCCATTGACACTGAACTTAGGAATTCTACAGTACAAAGTTTATCACTTTACCCAGTATCCTGAATGTAAGTAAAGCAATCCCTCAATGAAAGATGCATTAAGTCACCAGCATTTTACTGTTAATACATAATCGCTGTTCCTTATATCCATCCTGAGCCACAGAGCAGACATTACAATTCCCTTGGTCAGGGTGCCCACAAAGCATCCAAAACTTTCAAGGACTGCAACATATAGTGAACTTGTGTAGCACCTGCAACTATCCCAAACCCCCAGAGAGGTTCTGAAGGGGGAAGCAGGATACTGACAAATTCCCTTGAAATCCATGTAGCACATAAACACTCCCTAGGAATAGATTTTTAGGCAATGTTGTAACTTTAGAACTCTTCTAATTTGAAACAAAACCTAGGCTCTTATTTTAGTAGTAGTTCTGGACCTGAGTGTTCAGGCATCACAGCCATACTCAATGGCAACCTTAGAAGCAGTACACTGAAGTTCTCTAAGCACATAATCTTTCTTGTCCATCATGTATCTACTGCACCATCTACTACAAAGCCTTTTCCAGGTTGACTGGTTCCTAGTTCAGTGTTTTCTCCAGTCATTTGCATGGAATCTCATCCAACAAATGCTTGAATTTATGGAAATTCTATCATGGACTTCAGTGGGCTTGGATCAGTACAGATGGTTGGAAAAGTCACTAACACAGACAAGCCATCAATCTCCTGTCATTTTACTGCCTCCAAACAAAGGCATAAGGATCACAAATGCCTGTTATGCGATACCAGGAAGCATGCTGGATGTTATGTGACCATTGTCTACAATATTACCAGAAATCATGAGCAGGTTTCCCCTCTAAACACAAAACATGCAACTGGCAAAAAGCAACGACTGCTTAAAGTAATCTGTCCTACTAGAGGGGGAAAGAATGTGGTTCACTGTCATTACGTTAAGATTTTTCAGGCTGTATGCAAAAATGTCATAGCAAATCTATAGCGTTAGCTGCATTATGTCTCCATCAACAGTGAACTCCATATTAGCTCAATTAGGAATTCTGCAGCTCCGTTTAAACATCCAGGTAAGGGGGACAGACAAAAATTCCAACATAGAGCACAGGTTATGGCCATCCTTGGTTAAGAGTTATATAAAGCTTCTTTTCAGGAGAGACTCCATTAAAAAATTAATTGATAGCAACTCTCTTATACTGACTTCTCTCTGATTATGCTGATAATCATGTATGGACAAGGTATCAAAGTATGTTCTCAATACAGAGTTTCTCTAAAACTACTTGAAATTTCTGTGGTAGGTATCCTATAGAGGTGAGAAATGAAAAAGTTGTCTTCCTTCTTCTCACTGGACCCCACCCTATTTGGCATCTTCTGTTATCTCAATTATCCAAGAGTCTTGGAATTATTTATTTAAGTGAATATTGTAACAAACACCTCTGCAATCTCATTTAGCCTGGAAATAATTTACCAGATGGAGTTCTTTCACTTGGGAAGCTCTGGGAACAGGAAGACAGAAAGCTACTTGGCTTCTGCCTGACAAAGGCTCTTAGACAAGCGTTCATTTTGCTCACCTTGAAGGCCACCACCTTAGATGTGAATCTAATTTTAGTCCCTCACCTTTCTATCCATAACTGGCTTTAAAAGCTTGTTTTCTGTTTACTCTGACGTTTGATTTGCACACCACAGCTGAGGAGTCATTTCAAGTTACTTGTAATTTTGCTGCAGGAAAAAGAAGTAGAAATCTAACTATCATTTGTTCTAGCCTGTCCACAGTGACATCAGCTTGAAAACTCATTTCATTGGATCGTTCCGGGTATTTTGCATTTACAAGCTATTTTTTCCAAATCGTTAAATAGATATAGTGACTGATAAAACCAGATCTTACTGCAATTATGTCTCTTCAGATGTCCTCAGCAGGATCGCTCTTAGGCAGCACAGTGTAATTCCAATAAGGAAAATCCTTCCTATTGTCTGAGTTGCATTACATGCATATTCCTCCTCCTAGTTAACTCCTTACCTGCCAGTCTCCACTAAACTATGATATCACCTTTAACAGAAGCATCCTGCACTCCTTCCACACAGGAGGGGTGGTCAACACAGTACCTTAGAAAAAGGACTCATTCCAACTATCTGTTCTTTATGTCATCCCTCTGACCTCCTACCTCCCTTAACCACAACCAAAAAAAAAGAAGTTGGTTTCACATTTTTTAGTCTGAAATCCCCCAACTCCCGTTATAGAAATGCATTTAAATACCACACAAGTACTACAGCAAGAGGCAGACAGCTAGATTTTGCATTTGCACCTCATCCCCCGAGGGTCTCGGGGCTAAGGAGGGAATGTCTAACTCAGAAATAGAAGGTTCAGTACCTAGTATCTTTTATTTCGGCGTCTGATATTTCACTTGATCAATAACAACCGCAGTCTCCACCGGCTTCGAGCGGGGACTCACACAGCCGAGCACTCCTGGACCATCTTCCTAGCAATGGTGACACAGGCGTTGCTCCGAGGAACCCCAAGCCCCCGCACCCGTCCTCCGGCAAGTCTCGCTGCTTGGCACCTCAACATTTTCTTCGGTCACTTCGTCAGCAGCTAAGAGGAGAAGCATCCATGGGAAAAATGGCATATTACAAATTTTGCTTTGGGAAGCAGAGCTCGGTTCAGACCATTGTCGGGAGCAGGAGAGGGGGGAGCGGCTCTTAAAGCTCCAGCAGCCCCTTTCGAGCAACAGCATCCTTGCAGCTGGAGGCAAACGATCACAGGGGAGGGGGCAGGGCGAAAGCATCTTTCTTTTATTTCTTATCTTTTGTTAAACTTAACTAAGCGGTATCTGGCTTCCCTGGTTCTTCGATACCTCCCAGGCTAATTATGTCTCTGTGCGTGACTGAAGTCCACGCGCACGCACGACTGCCTGCATGATCAAAAAGCAAACGCGGTTTTCTGCTTTACAGAGAGAAATGCTCTGCCCACGGCTCACCGCTGCCTGGCTGGCACATCGCTGCCTGGCTGGCACGGTACAGAGCCCGCTGTCAGCCGTACGGAGCCGGGAGCGGGAGCCGGCAGAGCCCGACCGGCCGGTCACCCACGGCACGTGGCCGCGCCCCAGCCTGCGCGCCCCGGGACCGCTGCCAGCCCCGCATCGCCCGGGGACGCCGGCACCGGGAGGGGCACGAGAGCGCTACGCTACTGCATCCTGTAATTTAAGGAGCTCAGGCAAACGCCACAGCGTCTTTTCTAACCATAGAGCTTAATAAAACGTATCATCTGCGGTAATCCGACCGTGAGAAAGCAGGGTTTAAACCTGCCGTAGTCTCAATAGTCCGGGCGTGTAATTAATATCACACATTGGGGAACGCCGGGCGCGGGCAGGCACCCTGTGCCCGGGTCCGGAGCCTGGCCGGGGCCGGACGGCGGGGTGGAGGCGGAGGGAGCGCCGCGGCGGTGCCGGGCTCGGCGCGGGGACTTCCCCTGGAGCCGCTGCAGTGGTTTTCACCAGTCCTTAAATAAATTCTGAAGTAATCGCGTCTGCCTCCTCTGCCTCACGCACGCGGCTCCCCAGATGCTGCTGCTGCTGCCGCTGCTTCGCGGCTCGCTCGGCGTTAATTCCCTCACGCCCACTCCTTA
>VWZW01002957.1:4607688-4783500 GCA_013397115.1 Edolisoma coerulescens | reverse complement strand
AAAAAAAAAAAGAAAAAAGGGGACACCAGGGCGTGACCTGGATGTTGAGCGGCGCTGCCTCCAGCCCTTTCAATTCCTCTGCCCACGGCTGTGCAGCCCCCGGGCGGCTCGGAAGGGCTGGAGGGGCTGCGGCGTCCGAGCCCCCCAGCGCCGCCTCCGCCCGGCGCGGCGGGGGNCGCCCGGCAGAGAAGAGGGGTGGGGACCCGTGGTGGGTGTCCGTGGAACTGGGCATTGTGAATGAAAGAGTACCAGCTGGCGTTTTCAGTGTGTTTGTTTGAAATTAGGTGCAGCCCAGTTTGAGTATGATGATGTGCATGTATCAACTACTCAAACTTTGTTCTTGCAAGAAATATTTCAGTATTTGTTTATATTTCTTCTGCACAGAAAAAAGAGTTTCATCCGTGAAGGATTGGCTGTGTTGCTTCAGAGGCCTGAAGTCTCTTCATGTGCTGTGGAAACGTGCTGGAGAGGAGAGGGAGCCACAGCCAGCAGCGTACTGAAGCTGAGTGATGCTCACTGCTGAGCTGGCTTCACAGAAAGTGTGACACCGTATTGTGGGAAATGTAAATGCACGGAGGATGCACATCCACAATGTAAGGCAAATAGCTGAGAAGAGTTCTCAACATGGACATTTCAAAACCAAGTACAAAGAAAATAGTGATGCCATGCTGGAGCATGTTGCCAGAGCTTGGCTTTTCTGTGCAATGCATGGGTGAAAAGAGAAAAAAATAACTCTTCCTCTCCACCTGTGCTACTATTCCAAGTGGCTTTTTGTCATTGAACTTGGTTATTTCAGATCATTATCTTGACTTAATTATCAGCAAGCAAACCATTAGAGCAGTTGCCTGATAATCCCACTGTAGCTGAGGGCAAGATCTGTCATCTTCGAGATTCTTCTACCGTGTGACTATCACAAATCTGAGCTTTGAGTTAGGCAAGTAAGGAAAGAGTAAGCAACTCAAAAACCACTCGTTGAGAGCAATCATGCTCAGGAGGCACCACCCAGGCTGGCTGGTATGAATTTCTTCAAAGGAGGACATATCTGATGGGGTTTTTTACATTATTTGTTTAAGGATTTTTTTTCCCTTTCTTTGAAATTAAAGATCAGGGTTTGCAGCTTCAAACACTCTAGAACTCACCACTGTTACTTTTTATAACACATATGTATGCATGGAAGTATCACCCTTTTCTAAATATTGAAAAATATGGGTATCATTGATGACATCCTGCTCTTTTCCCCTCTTTCAAACAGCATTTTCCTGCTTAAAGTGTTTGCCAGGCATGTGGGAGATCTGTCCATGTTCACCCAAGGTGACTGTTTTCAGCACTTACCTTGGAAAATATTCCAGTCCCTGTTCCATGTACTGGAGGAGTCAGTTATTTGCAAGCTGTAGAGCAGACAGACCCCCTTCACAGCCATTTCCTTTACAAACGTCTGTAGAGTAGTTTTGGAAGTCTATTGGCACCTCAGCTCCTCATGCCCATCCTCCCTACTGACTTTCAATCATTAAAGCAAAAACCCAGTGCAGAAAGATTATTATTGCTACTCAAGGTATTGGTGTTGCCACCCATACTGGTTGACCTGCTGCCCTTATCTCCTCCGTTGCAGATTCACAGGTGAATAAGTGGCTGAATTACCCATGTATCACTGAGCTGAGGTCACTGCAGAGTGCAGAAGCTGCCGATCAGCACCAGTGCTCTGTGGCACCAATTTAAACAGGAGCCTCCTCCTCTTCAAGCATGTAGGGGTTTGAGGTCAATAAGATGGAAGAAGAATGGAAAACTCTAAAGAATGGGAAATGAAGAACTATGAAAAAGACACAAAAACTGGGATGGAAAAAGATGTTTGGGCTTTGTAATAATAATGGAATTCTGCCTACAGTAGGGGACATCTTTTGGTAAAACTTAACTAAGTGGAGAGTTTTGATCAGGAGCCTATGAGCATAATAACATATTCCGTGGAAACTTGAGTAGTGAAAGGTATTTAGTGCACTATTTAATTATGAGCTTAAAAGCCCTTTGAATGGAATTTGACCATTAGACCGCCAAAACATAGTTTTGCTTATCTCCAAGTATTATATTAATTCTATTCTCTATTATCGATATCTATTCTATTATATTAATTCTAATAATTCCATTAATTATCCCAGAAGTATGAGGTGCCCTGTCACTCTGGGAGGTTCTGTATTTGTGTCTGTATATACTGGCATCAGGTATTTGAGTAACTGGAACTTATAGCAGATAAATTAAGTGGCTGAAGACAGGTAGGAAGAGTACAGAGAGATTGTGTTCTTTATACCTTAGGAAGTCCTCCTTATCATTTGCCAGGTTACTTTTAAAAAACTATATAATCTTATGTCAGAAAGACACATCTGAAAGCTGTCTTCCTTCCCTGTGAAGTGTTGCCTTGGGGCTTTCTCATTTGCTGTCTCCAACAGAGGTAAAGTGGAGAATAATGAAATCCTTTGCTATAAACAGGGTAAAAGAGGACACCACCATGCTCTCAAGGAATAACTGATCATACAGGGAGGTGAAGACCAACTTGGAAAAGATTTGCTGTCACTTTGAAGACATACAGTGCAAACTGAGGAACAAGTGATGGTGGCAAAATTATGTGATACAGTCAACAGAGTAAGAGGGGAAAGTGATTCCTGAATCATATCTGAATCATACTAATGATGCACTAGTTCAATTTCCAAAGTCTTTTAATAGGTACTACAGCATTTTGAAGGCCTGAATAAGGTTTCTAGATTAAAATGGAGAAAGGAAAATATGTCTTAAAAATGTTACATAGAAAGAAAAAAAACCCAAACAAAAAACAGCAGTAATATTTAGAGCTGGTCTTCCCCTGATAAAGAAGCCATTAGAGACTAAGAGAGAAGCACAAAAATAAAGTTCAGGAGATCTTGGCTAAGACTGAGAAAAATGTTATATTGTGTGAATAAATTATGTTCCAATGCAATTTGAGTTAGAATTCCAATCGTACTTTACAATTACATTCATGCTTATTTCCCAAAGGTTCTCTGCATATTATCATAGCTTTAAGGGTTCCTCTGTAGTTCCTCACTTTAAATTGCTTACCTATTTCAGCTGTGAACTTGATTGCTGCTTTTCACTAGAAGACTGTCATAAACCCTATTTTCTCACACGCGCGCACACACAGAGACACAATCCATATGTGGCCTCAAAAATCAACATGGCAAGCTTAAAAGTCTATCATTGCTGGCATTTGATGGGGAGAGAGAAAGTTCAAAGGAGGAATATACTTTTAGCTTAGATGTCATTTGTTCAAAGCCAATTAAAGATCAATAAAATACAAGCCTGAGAGTTTTATAGCATAGTTAGCACCTTTTGGTACAGCTGAAAGTCCTCAGCTGGGAAAAGACAGTTTTTATTTCTGTCTCAGTCTGATCTGCAGGGCAGGCTTTAGTTTGCAGCTACAGGAGAGCTGATTGGACCACTGGAATTTTTGGTCTTACTGCTCTTCTTTAGTGTGCTTTTTCTGGTGGCATGATTTAAGGGCTGGTAAAGACCTGCTTGAGTATCCCAGTTACTCACCTACTGTTGTACCTGAGAGGCTGAAACTGAAGGGGAACATTTCTTTGGTGATCTAAGGCTGTGCTCAAGAATAATCATTTTGTTCTTTTTCCACCCTGTCTCATGTTGGTCAGATGAAGTGTTGCTTGCAACAAAGGTGCCATAAGATATGAGTAAACATTTTAATTCAGTCTGCTATTGAAATACTTACGGTGTAATAGAAAATTTTACTTTACCTAATTACCATAAAAATTGAAACTTGTCATTCAGCTGTATTGAGAGTAGCAAGCTGTGCTATCAGATTATCAGAATACAATTTATTTATTATTTTAATTAGCTTCAACATACAAGTGCAAGCAAAAGACTGCATGAAGGCAAAAAACCTCATGTGTTTCTAGCATAATTTTTGTCTAGTTTCATGTTTTTACAAAATGCTCTAGATTAGGCTTTGCCAAAGGTATGGAACAGATCTGAGTGGGTAACAGCAATGTCTTTAAAAGCTGCTGAAATGAAGACGTGAAAGAGAAATTTGTGTTATATGCACACTGCTCAGCTAAGTAGCTTCCTTTTAATTCAAGGAAATGTAAAACATGCAGACTATCAAAATAGCAACTATAATCAAGAAACAATGCATCATGGTGTTAAAAATACTTTATACATTTTCAAGTTTGTGATCATAATGCATTTGTTAAAGGTCATTTAATTCATAATCTGCTTCATTACATAGTGTGAGTTAAAGGAGGAACTAATTCCAAAGCCAAGCTCAAGGACCACAAAGCAGATGTTGACTAGAGGAATCAGCAAAGAATAACATGAGACTTAACTGCTGCTGCTGCAAGATCTTGTCATTAAGAAACAATCCAATCTATAATACCGTTGGTAGTAAAACAGACCTCACAGCCAGCATCACAACAAACTAACACCACTAGTCTATCTCTCCACCCCTGGAATCTTGCTCCATCACAAACGAAAATGTTTAGAAGGTAAAGACCAATAACCTCTCCATCTGAAAAGGTCAAGATGTTGAGGCATCACACAGATGTTTCAGGTCATGCCTGGCTCCTTCACATATAAATAAATCAAACGGTTGGCACTAAACCCACAGAAAGCAGTATTCGAATTCAAATTTCCACACTAGATTGCCAGGTAACTCTACCTCGGTGAGATAGCTTGAGCTAGTTAGATTTCATCACCTTTCAGCTTTCCTGCAAAAGTGCTATCCATCTGGATGAAAATGCTGCAATGATCAGGAAAGTGCATTACTGCATTGTGGTGCAATATGGCTCCTCAGCCAGACAGGTTACCCAGAAAAAGCCAAAATATGCGCTCCACTTCTTATTCCAGATTTTATGCACAGAGAGAGAAAATTTTAAAATAAGTCCTGATTCTTAATGTTTTCAAATATTCCATGTCTGTGGTTTGAATTAATTAAAGTTTGGGGGTTGACAGTTATGTTCTTTTATTATAAAAGAATGTTTCATTACTGAGAAAAATCTCATCTGCTCAGCAAAAATAATAAAATGAAGGACTCTCATAGGATTTTCTTAGCTTCTGGGCTAAATGCAGTAGTGTTTAAACATGCCAAAACAAAGACACACAAGGAAACATGCTGAAGTAAGACAATTCATTGTACACCACCTGCCTGTGACAAGATAAAGTAAAAAAATGCACAAGAGATGCTTGTTAAAACAGATGTTAGTGAAAATGCTTTTTGAATTACTTGAAAGGTATATCAATACTATCAGAGAGAATAGGAAATAAGGAACCATAGGTTAAATGCATTATCTGGAAAGCTAAACATTTTCATTAAAAAATGATCTGTTTACTTTAAAAATGTCTATGCGTCTTTTAACCATTCAGTTTCACATGTAGCCAAAGCATGTCTCCTTCCACTTTAATGCAGTTAAGAGAATGATAACTTCTGGTGCTAGGAAAGAATTTCATAAGGCAATGGGTTGCCAACAGAATAAAGCCTTGCTTTGTTAATAGACAAAGTCAATCTTTTATGAGATTCCAGAACTACGATCCAATATCCACTGTTGTTCATTCCTACTGGGTGTAAAAAGCTTTAAAGAATGCTGAGTTGTTTGTGGGACAGTGTTACATCTGGGAAATCTTCCTCAAAGATATGCAAAAAACCATTTTTTTTAAATTTTTTTTAAATAAAAAACTCGTATGCTTACAGAACAAAAAAGTAACCATACAGCTGTAAATCTTTCTCCACCAAGGTAATTTTTTAGCTTTACCATATACATATACTGGCTCTTTCACACTTTTTTGAGGTTTGCATTGTGGGTTTTTTTGTTTTGGTTTGGGTTGGTTTTCTGGGTTTCTTTTTTGTTTATTTAGTTTTTTATTTGGATTTTTTTTTGTGCAAATTATTTGGCAATGAAATTATATTAAAGCAAAAGAAAGTCATTTTCTTGATTTCTGGACAATGTAAATTAATTTTTTTGAGTACACAGGACCAGTTAAAAAGTCAGGACTTTAAAAAGAAAAGAGAGAACAAGAAAAAGAAATTGAATTATTTATTCACTGGGGAGTCTAACAGTCCTGTTAGACCTGATAATAGCAAGTACTTCAGAGAGATTTTCAGTTTCTTTTCTAGAAAAAGGAGACTGACTTTGGGAGTTCCATCTGTACAAAATATTTTCTTAATTGATGTAAAACTGAGGACGAAAAGTCAGTATACAGACCATACCTGTTTGTGGCACAAGCTTAGATTCGCAGTCATCAGTAAGAGAAAAACAGTGGAAGGTGTTGGAGTACAGAAAGTCACTACCAGTTCCTGGTTTTGGTAGGTCATGTACTCACATGTGTTTTCATACCCAAACCATTTTATTATGTACCTGTTGAGTTCGCTGCCCTCAAAATATACCTGAATCTCAAATAGTAATAAAAAATGACTGACAAGAGCAAGAAAGAAAAAAGAAAAAAGGGGAAGAGAGAGAAATTGAAGTGGCTGGCATGCAACTGTTGTTGTGACCAGAAGTTTATTTAATAGTGTGGTCCAGACAGCATTAACTGCATTGCAAGAGGGTTGTTGGTTTTCAGCCTCTCCCCTTGTCCCACTGCACACCAACACAGGGCTCTTGGCTTTGCTCTTTTCTGTACATGGATTCAGTAACATGAACACTCAGCCATCCATGAACCAAGAGCTATGGCTGCTTGTGGTGCCATTAAATATGTAGCAGCACAAATTTAAATTTACACAAAACTCAGTTATGTTGACCTAATCTTTATTTTGCTGTCTGTATGTTAGATTGTTACGGATTACATTAGACAAAAGCAAAGCTATTCTACAACATATGGTGCATCATATATTATTGTCAAATATGCTTCTTTTGCTTATAAGTTCTAGTGCTGTTTAATGCTTGTTATATTTGATGAAAAATATAAAAATGCTAATTCTGTGTTCTTCAAGAATCTGCAAAAAAAATTACAGAAAAAATAGTAACAATCTAGAAATTCAGTAGAAGGGAACAATACATGCATTTGCAATATTTTCAAGTTTTACCCTTCAAGTGAGTCATATTTTCCGCTAATTATATGCATTGCTGCTAGCAATTTATCTTCTTAATTTCAAACTATTTTCTGTCATGGCAAAGATTTTTTAACATCTGTATGTATATGGCAAAATTCACACTTCTCCTGCCATTAGCTAACAGAAGGGGAGGAAAGACAAGCAGAAGAGCAGAGATGAACAAAAACTCATTGTTTGCAGTATTCCAGATCCCAGCTGAAGATGCGACACATTTCATGCACACACACATACTCATGTACACGTTCAGCAACAGATCCCCAAGATAATTAAAAAAAAAAAAGCCTACAAAATCTCAGTGCAATAATTATCCAGAAAATTACCAAATAAATTTATCAAAAGCACAAATGTTATTAAAGTACTGAAAATGAGCAAGTCTTGCTGTAAAATGTGACCAGTAGAAGTTCCGTTTTAGAATTAAATTTTCACACACACCTAGGAAATTCTCTTTTGTTGTTCACGTTCTTCTTCTCCATGTTTACTTTGTATCCTGTAGATTTTATTTCTTCCTACTTTTTCAGCATTTGTTTGATTTTGGCATGAATATTTTTCCAGGTTATTACGGGAAAGCTGAAGATGACTAATAGCAGATACTATTGATTATTAATTTTTTTTTTTAAAAAAGCTGCTCTACCTTTTACTTCTAGGTAGTCCATTTCTGTTTGTCTTCATTTGTTGAGATAAAAGCAAATAAAATCTGATACACATAGATAATTATTATAAAAAATGAAAATCTGTTAAGTGATAGGAAAAAGACTATCTGAAATTTGCAAAGAAGAAAAATATGCATTTTAAAGTAAAAAATAATCTCTGTACAAGGAATTATCTGAAACACCAGACAGGATGGTAAGAGAGAGATGTAGCTAAACAATGAGTACATTTACCCACCATTCTCAGGAAGAAAAAAACTGTTATCATCATAGGGTGATTAATACAATTAGTCAGTTGTTTTCAAATTAAATTGAAGCTGTGTTCAAAAGATGAGTGTCATACTACTCATTCTGCTAAGGAGAGAGAAGAATAAAGACGATGACTACTACTAGCAGCAGAGTTCAGAGGTCAAAGCACCCACAAAGTACAGGATGCTCTTTTCCCATACACTGATTTAACAAATATTTACTGGCAGGCCTCATCCCACCATGCAGTATGGCCCTATTAGAATACTAGACTAAACCCTGTTTTCCTTCACAGCTTCCTTTTCATGTATAGCTCATTTTCTTGTGTGACTCTTCTCAGAAGCAGTAGGATACCTCTTCATTCAACACTTAACTCAGGCCTAAAGAGTAGGGGGAGTATAATTAGGTCTTAAAAAGCTGAGAACTTCTCTGCTATGGAACTTCAGTGCTACAGATACACATGGAGAAAAAAATATTCAAGTATACTCTTGTCAACAAAATTATTGAAGAAAAGATTGAGTTTGGCATAGAAAATATTTCACTGATAAAGAAAAACCTATATATGTGGAACACAAAAAAAAAATTGAGTCAATGCTAGCCAATAGTAAATTATATACTTAAACATGGAGAAAGTTTCTGGAGATCTTGAACTTAAAAATACGTTGAGCATTTTGCCAAATATTTTCCAGATAGTAAGAGCTCATGAATAACTCTCTTCCCCTGGATTTATTATTTAAGATCTGACTCAGAAACATCTGAACAAAAAAGTCCATTTACTTTCTTTAAAAATCAAAACTATTGAGTTTAACTAAATAAAGTAAGAATGTTTTGTAGACTTGCTACTTTTCTTGAGAGAGTTTTTAATACAGAAGGACAACAACACAAAGAGACTATGTTATGTGCTAGGCTAGATATTGGTGTAAAGAACTGGGAAGAAGTTCTGGCATGCATAATCGTGGATTTTAGCCTCAGCAGACTTGGGATTTCACAGTGGTCTGATGTTCAAAAGCATCATTCATTATGTCTGTTTAATTTTTTAATTACAATTACAAAACCAGTTGATATTCTCATTTGTTCATGTTTTTTAACAAATCAATATGTTTGCTCCCTTATTAATATCTGAGCATAGAAAATGATTGTTTTCTGAGTCTTTATAGAATTTGAACAAGTGGGGAATCTAAGTAGGAAGTTACCAGCATTTTTTAATAGCTCCCAGGGCCCTGGGGCTCCAAATACGTTACAAGGTATTTCCAAACTTCTGTAGCCCAGTGCAAGAAGTGGAATCCTATTATTCCATAAACTCACCATATCACAGTACTATCAGCTCCACCCTGGACAAATAGGATGAAGTTTTCTTTCTGTGGATTATAGAATATCAGTTACAGATTCCATTTTCTTAAAGTTAAAATGCTACTGATTGCAGATATTTCTCTATCCCTTGGAAGCTCAATGAATCCCAAGGGCACCATCACTCCTGACTGTCCCTGACCCCTCCCTGACTTCCCCCCACCCTGCCTGGGGCACAGAACCCCGTGTTAGCTTGCAGGGGCCATCAGCCCCTGGCGCAGTGGCACAGCAGCAGCTCTCCAGCTCCACAGAGCCCTGCCCTGCCTGGCCGTGGGCCCACGTCATAGTCCATCCCCAAGAAGATGCCCAATGCCCAGGGCTGGGGCTGCACTGGTGTCCCCCAGCTGCCCACTTCTGGTTGGAGGTGGGCCAGGCCCTGGCACCAGACTCTGCCCGGGCCGACAGTCATCCCGTGTGTTCTTCCCTACACGGCATTTTCAATCAATCTTTACTGTTTACCATTTTTCTTGAAGTACTATGTTGCATAAAATGCTAAACATATGATAAGAAATGAAATTTTATGGCAGCTCTCCTAAATCACTCAACAGATTGCCTATATTTTAAACTGTGCTTGTCTGCCAATTTACCACACATTATTTTTACAAATAACTTCATACTGACTGTACACAAAGACTGAATGCTTTAAATAGTGAGCCACATAAATGGGGAACAAGTTAAAGAATAGGAGACTGATATACATGCAGCTTTCTCGCTTTTTTTGGTTGTTGTTGTTTCAAGCAAGGGTTCATTTGAGGTGACAGAGCTTTGTTGGGAAGAAGCGCAGGTTGCTGCGCTGCGGCGAGCGAGGTGTCACCGGGTGTGCCCGTCAGCACTGAGCCTTCCATCCTGCACCCATCGCTGCACTGCAGCTGCCTCGACACACAGCACGAGTCAGTGGCTCCTGAAGGACCCCTCTCAGGACAAGACAGGCATTCGCTTGAGGACATTTCTCTCCTTTCCACCTCTGGAGATGCATCTTGTCTTCTCCTGTCACTGCTGCCACAGTGTCGCTAGGTCCCCGGAGCAGCTCGTGCTGGCAATATACTGAGCTGAAGAGATGCCCATCTGTGCTACAAGCACTGTCAGGAGCACGGTGTGGCAGAGAACACAGGGCTGTGAGGTCTGTGCTCTCCTCTCCAGTGGTGTCGCTTTGTGACAGATTTCAGAACTTGAGTTTCAGGTTTTCTGCACATATGGCTGTATTTGTTACATTTAGCCACATTTTCAAGACTTCTTTTGCAGCATAATGGAACCCCAGAGTTTCATATTTTGTTTAAAAATAAACTTGTTCTCATGCAATCTTATGACTCTGGGATTTGAAGTGATAGGCATGTCAAACCTGTAGTTTAACTAGGACTTCTGAGCAGAGAGGATGAAAGAGACAGAATAAGGACAACTAGAGTGATGCCTGTGAAAAAATCATTGAGTAGATAAGTGTCTTCTTTCATATTGTTTCCTTTTCCTCTTATACGTGGATTAGTGCTTCTGAACCTGAAGGAAACAGTTCCAAGAAGATTGAAATTGTGAGCTCAGCCTGGGAGAATTAGGAAAGAAGGTAAAAATAGCATAAGAAATGTTTAATCCCTTGTCCTGACTTCTCCACGTGAACAGTAAACTCCAGACTGGCCTGAAGGTACATCATCTGTGTGTTAACATTACCTTCAAAATGCAATTGTTAAAAAATCAAGAGAGAGACTTCTGTCTATCCATCTGTCTGGGCTCATATAAGCTGTTTGTCCCATAGCCCAGATCTGTTTTCCAGACGATAAACAGAAACTCCTGTGGCAGAATTTCCAAACGCTTACATTACTTCAGTAGAGTCTGTCACGACTTTTATTGGTGCCTACATAGAGAAAACTTTCTTACTAAGTAGCTACCCTGACTCCGTTTGATTTTGATTTCAGAGAGTCAACTCATAAATAATGAAATTTATACATAACTTATGATAGGGATTTTAAGAATAGATTCATAAAATATTGCTATTTTATATATATGTGTATATATATATGTATATACACACACACATATATGCATGCTCCATGGCTTTTTGGTCTTTATGTCTGAAATTTCTTGCCAACTATGTGCTTGAATTTTCAGCATTCTTACTATTTAAAGTTTGATTATCTTGTAGTCAATTTTTCTAGGAAATAGAGCTGTATTTATGTCTGCTTATTTTTCTTCTGACAACTTCCTCTACTAGTTTTTACTTTTAATTCTGTGTTGAATTAATCCTTGCCATTATATCTGAAGTAGATTTTTCTGTGGGATTAAAGATGGAGTGTTCCAAGTTTCAGATAAAATTTCAAGAGGAAAAGAAGTATCTTCCAAATGTATTAATATGACTTTCTATAAAATGTCTGTTTGGTAATAAATGTAATTAGAATTCCTTAAATTAATCCAAAACTGCTTGTTAAAGAAAATATTTAATGAGCATATACGATACTACTAAACATACCAGAAACTATCTGTGTATATTGTTCTATTTTATCTTTTTACTTCATGAACGAGTCTTCATAATTTCAGAGTATTCTACAAAGTATCAAGAAATCAGTAAAGACATATAATGTTTTCAAGCATTTGATTCTTTTTAGTAATTCAGGAATGTCCTAACAATAATGAGAGATGAGATATATCTCCCATAAGTCTTCCTTATGGGAAACATAAGGAAGAGAGACAGTGAGACATTCTGTCATGTTGGATTCAAATCTGTCTTACTCTCAGAAAGATGTGGTGTTTTCCTCTTTGCCTTTAAAATTACTAACAATAGAAGTACTCACTGAAGAAACCATGGTTACAGTGGGAATAAGTTATATCTGCATCACTGTGAATTCCTTCTCATTTTTGATGCCCTTCATTGTAGACATATGCAGCATCTCCATTACTAGCAGTTGCTCTGGTATTTAGAAAAACAAAGAGAGGGAGGGGAGGTGGAGCAGAGAGAGATCCTAGCTGTGGTCTTCCTTTGAGAAAAAGAATTCAAGAAAGAATTCTCAGTCTTCAAAATTCTAAATACACCCTTGTGACTCTTCAGTAGGTGGAAGAAGAGCAGGAAGAAACATGCTGACTTGACATCACTCCTTTTCAAATGACGTATCAGTTGTCCTTCCTTCTGCATCACTGATGTAATGCAAAACTGAGACAAAACACATACTAGGCACATTTCTCCCCAGAATTAGGGCCAGACCAAAAATCAATGAAGCTGTTCTCAAAGTAAAATACTGGTCAGCAGAAGTTGAAATGTGTCAGAATGGGATTCTAGATGGTCAGCAAATAAAGCAATGGATATATTGCTTTTCAAAACAAATTAATCATCTCTTCCCATTATATTTATATCTTCTATACTCAAACAGCAAACAGAGCAGAAAACAAAATCTTTCATATTAAAATTTTTCTCAACACACGATGACATTTACAGCTACAGGGCTTGAATTTCATTTGCATGCGCTGTTACATCACATCTGCCTTTTCTTTGGACCATTCTTCGACATTCTTTTTCAACAACTAGTTTGGCACCCAACTTGAAGATAATTAGTGTAATTGTGGAATTACGGCAGGTTTAGAATTCATTCCTTTAGAAGCAACTTGGTTTAGTCATGTGAAGCTTGGATTGGTTGGTCTGCTTAGTGGTTTTTATGCAGAGGAAAACAGAACAGTCATTGTCACTTCTAATTTTTACATGATATCTACTGTTTTTTTCACTATGGAGTAGTTTATGCAGTATAGTAGGAAAATAAAAAACAAACAAACACCCCCTTCCCCCCCCCAAAAAATAAACCAAAATAAAAATGAGCCACCAAACAGTTCCCAATACAACTGTACAGGAAGAAGAGCCCTCAGCTCAAAAACCTGAATGAACAAGCCCCTCAAAAGACTGAGTTCAGACTTGTTTTGGAGGAGTGCTGCTGAACCTTTGGGAAATGTGTTTGTGCCCATTCCTTTTCATTTTTCTAAACTACCATTGCAATTTTAATTACACATCTTTATTCATTATTTCTTAATGAGTGGTGGTATGCTCTGTGTTAGAGCATAGCACTGAAGGTATTATGATCCCCACCAAAAGCAAGCCTGTACACTTATCAGGAAATCTAACAATTTGCAGAATGATGTCATCTCTTTTGGAAGAAAAGGTTACATACTGAATAGAAAAATTTTAGAATGGATCAGGAAATCTGATTTTAAATAATCATAAACAATCCAAATCCATCCTTATCATGTCTGCAAAAATGCAAACAGGCTTTCTGTCCATTGTGAATATTCCTACCTTTTCTTCTACCTCCTGTTTTGGGCTGATACATATGGAATTGTACAAGTACTCACTTGAGCTGAGGAGGCAGCAGTGTCACCTTTCTTGTTGCTGCATCTGCAGAACTCAGCTTGGATGACACCAACTCTGTGCGGTCAACATCTGTGGGGATGACTAGAGGATGGGCTGGCAACAGAAATGAAGGTTAAAAGCAAGATGCAAAAAAAAGTTAATTGTTCAAATATGAGAAGTAGAGAAGTGAATTGCCCAGTTGAAAAAGACGTGAAATAAAAATGGACAAAAGAAAGAAAAATAGAAGAAGTTCTAGCAAAGGAAAGAAGAAAAATTAGTGTGCCAACATGAGAATGCCTCCTTCCTAATCCAGCAATAAAGGTGTAGTGAGCACTGAGCTAAGAGATTTTACTGCATAAAAGTATCACCTCACTCTTTTTGAAATCATATATCTTTAGGCAAGATAATTTGGTTGTATATGGAAAAGGTAAAAGCAGTTTGATGCATTTTATTCTTTGTATGAGGTGTTTTAGTGTTAATTATTTTCTGTAGTCTAATATGAATGAAGTATTTACATCTCAAAATGGGACTTTTTTTTCCTGTGCACCAAAGAAAAGCCTTTTAGTTATGCTGTGGTCATAGCATAATGCAGCCTTTGTTGCTCTGTGATGTTTTATTCCCTCAGGAAGATAGAACCTTAGGCTGGAGGTATGAAAAATGCTGTTCATCTTTAAACCCCACATGAGTCAAACATCTACAGAGTTTTTTATTTCTTTTTGTACTCTGTGCATGCATGGAAACATTTGATCTCCAGTTCTGAAGAAAACTTGGCACTGAAAAAAGAGCACTAAGGGAAAGATGTCATCTTTGGAATGCCTATGTAAATATTTCCTGTCTGTAGCTTCCTTGAGGAAAAATTGAATTTAAGGTGGGAAACCTGGAAAAAAAACTGCTTTCAGAACAGGAAACACAAATTACAATAAAACTAAAATAGCTTTATTAAAAGAAAATTACCAAAAATAATATCATTCCGGCAAGAACAATAAAAGTAAATGTAAAAGCAAATGACATTTTTAGAAATAAATAAGTGAACTGATAACTTGCAATTCAGACAAATTTTGCGATCTGTTAAGAAATGACCAATCATCTCGGAAATACCTCTGTAAAAATAATATTGTGGATATTAAATTTCTTGTCACTGCTTAATATCCCTTATCAAATGAGCAATGTTTGAAAACTGGACAGCGTTAGACATAGCTGGAAGGAGAATGAGAAAGAATGAATGTTCTCACTTGGAATTATAAGCAAGCAGCAGTATCTCCCTGAGTCATGCTACTACCAATAATAAATATTTAACAGTTGGAATATAGACCTTGTCTAGATACAACATTTGAACTGTTTTAATTAAAATTTCATCTTGTATCTTCAGCTGAACCATATAGAAAATGAGATTATATGAAGGGCTCTTAATGTAGGGCTCTTGTGGGTGTAACAAGACTGGATCTAAAAATAAATGAAACAAAGAAGGAACTATACCTGGATTAAAGGAGGAAAATATTTCCATGTTTAAACTCTATAATGCAGAATTTTTTCATGACTTAAAAATCTACATATAAAATTTTTGGGTTATGAGATAAATTTTAGGTTTAAGTTCTGTTACTAAATCAGTTTAAGTAAATTATTCTTTCATGTTGGTACACTTTAGAATTATACCCAGGAATGGATATTTTATTCAGTAGGTAGATCACATTAGCAAGATTTGAAATAAAAAGAAATTTGGCTCCATGTGTTTTGTGCTCATATGCAGCTGGAAGAAATATAAATATTAAATTAATCTGCAGTTCAAAAAATCCAAGCAGCTCCTTGAAGGATGTGAGAATTATTTGGAATAGAAATCAGAACTGCTTACTAGATGTTTTAATCACAGGAAAACTGCTATTTATTTCAAGAGCAAGTTCCTTTCTACAGTGTTTCATGAATTGTACAAATGGGTTTATTTGGATGTATTTGGTTGTCATTTCTGATGCTTGGAATGTGAGCAGTGGATGATAGTGAGGCTGAAACAAACCTCCCTTTGGAATTCGCAGAGGCTTTAAGAAATTTCCCATTGCTGCTGTTGTTATTATTTCATTGTATTGGGAGACTGTGGTAAATTACAGAATCATAGAATCATTACGGTTGGAAAAGACCTCTAAGATCATTGAGTCCAACCATTGACACAGCAGTTCCAGGTCCACCCCTAAACCATGTCCTTAAGCACCACAAAGTCAATTTTATTGACAGAAATAAAAAAAAAATACTTCTGATTAAATTATTTTTGGAACTCTTCCATACAAAAAGGCATATAACCTCAAAAAAGTAATTTTCCTAAACTTATATTGCATTATTTAAATAGAATGATGCATGCAGGGTTATACCTGCCTTTGCATCATTTAAGGATCCAAAAAAGAAAGTTTCCATTAAGTGTAAGGCCTTAATATGTCCTCTATATATTAACTTAATAGAACTTATTGTGTTCTAGATTATGTTCTGGTGGAGCAACATCATTCACATTGCTTAAAATTGTATTTCATACTGTTTTTGTCAAAATCTAAAGAGAGGTGAAGAGATGGAAAAAAGTACTCTGAAATCCCTGTCCTCTGCAAGCCCAGGAATAATTTCAATTTATGGATAAGATTTACAAAATACTTAACATGTAATTTACATTTCAAAGTCCCTAGCTCCACCTTGGATTTATGCACCAGTGGCTGTATGTCAGTGAGCAGATGAAAAGATTGCCCAAACATTGATGCTGTCCCACAGCCAGTTAAATAAAACTGATGGCACAGCTCATGAACTTCTGAGGACCAGAGCCCTGTCCTACCAGGACTTTATGTCAGATGTCTTGTTCACAAAATGTGGCATATAGGATGGAAAACTCCTGGGCAAAAGCCTGCATCAATTATGAGCCCATTTGAGATGAGAGGTTTTGGATCACTTTCCTGGTCTGCATGAACCTATTTTTTGGGAAAATGCCCTAAGTTGATCAATCGGAAAGTATAAAATCTCAGTCCTACATGTTTAAATTCTTCCTTTTTCTTCAACCAACAGAGTATTCTTTGGGCCAGAACTGTCACATAGAGGCTAGAGTCCTCACCTGTGGTGCACTGAGACCAAAATACCTGCTTTCCTCTTTTGGATCTAAGTTTAAAACACTAAAGAAGTATAGGTAGAATGACCTCTGAAAGAGGGTTGTGCTGTTCAGACCTCCAACGATTTTCACACTGACTTTGACGATGAAGCCTCTGCTTCAAACAGGACTTTGGCACTTTCAAACGCCTTAACTGAGGAACGTTGACTGCGAAGGTGTTGGCTATTCTGTTACACATAATGGTGTTTTCTTCATAACAGAATACTAATTTCTGGACAATTAATAGGAGAGGATTTCTACCAAGGTATCTCAGTCAGAACGAATCACCAATCTGGCTAGATTTAGACATTGATCTTAAATAAAGAGTAGATGCTTAAGTTCTCTCAGTTTTTCAGCATTCCAATTCATGATTGGCTTAAACGGATAAATCATTACTTCCCTTTAGACAAGTTGTTGCATAGTTTCACAGGCTGCACACTCAAATAGAGATAGCTATTCTGTGAGATGGCAGGAGGTTTGAGATCATGGTACGCAGAATTGCAATAATTGCATTTGTTTGAGTGCTTAAGTATAAGCCATTTTCTTTAACAGCAAACATTTTCCAGTCAAAGCTATCTAAAACTTTATCACAAAACCTGAATCTTGGTCTGCTTTTGATTTTCAGAGATTTTAAATCATATCCACAGGCTTATAGCCAGGCTGAATGGTAAAGGGAACAAAAAGGTCTGAAAACCTGTATGAGATGGAAGTTCAATGCAAGTTTGGAAGATAACTAACAATGATGCTGTATTATTCAAATTAGTATTATTACTGCAATGCTGAATAATTTAGAAGACTCATTAAGACATTGTGAAAAATAATGAACTGCTAATGGAAGAAATGTAAATCACAGCAGAAAAACCTCTTACAGTAACATCGTAGATTTATGTAATAAAATTTTACATTTTTATTTGCATAATTAACATATAAAGTTAGCATGGATATAAGTACATCTAATCAAATATAATGCTTCTGAAATTCACAATGAAAAAAAGGAGTACAGGTAGAAGTAACTCTGTAACAGGAATGTTTCAACAAAGTGTAATTGGGAGGAAAATTCTTCAGAATGCTTTTTACCACCTTGTTGCCTCTCTCATGACTCTCTGTAAATTGTCTAGGTAACGTGCATTGAGATTTAGTCATGTGCTAAATCCTGCCAAATTAGGAATTAGATCCATTTCAAAATTCTCTGGCTTATGTAGCAATGCAGTTCATCTACTTCCCAGGCTTCTCCCTAATTTTTTAACAGTTCCCTTGGTACTTAACATTAGTAGCTGACACTTGAAGGAGGCTGCTTTGGACGAGTGATTGCCTGCCTCACAAGTAGGGCTCTTTAGATATTGAGATTTAATTAAAAGACAATATTGACTGCATCTGCATTGTAGAAATTTTAAAAAAGAATGCAGCTTTGTTAGATGGACTGGTGTGTTGGATTTGCATGGAAACAGGGGTGGCTTCTGTGAGAAGCTGACATAAGCTTCCCCCATGTCCAACAGAGCCAATTCCAGCCAGCTCTGGGATGGCCCCACTGCTGGCCGAGGCCCACCAGCAATGGTGATAGTGCCTCTGGGAAAACAGACGTGAGGAGAGGGAAAAACTGCTGGGCAACAGCAGCCAGATTGTATTGGGGGAGTGATCTCTCCCTTCCCTTATCTCAACCCAGAAGCCTTTCATTATATTTTTTCTCCCCTGCCCTGTCGCCCTGAATTTTGCAGTTCTTCGATGTTTTCATTTCTGTAACAAAGTTCTCACGCACTTTCTGTAAACATAGCCATATTTTGCTATGCGTCCTTATCGTTTGCATTCCATTCTCCTTAGACCTTTGATGGATCTTTCCTTTGACCAGTGTGATTGAGAGGTGGTAATTCCTCCCTCCAATCCACGGTGATTTCTAAGAAGATATATAAGAAAGAGTGGGCCGATTTTGGCCCTCCTTTCTGCCTTCTCTGTGAGAGCGGAGTTCGCGTGGTTCTTTCGTGTCCAAGTGTGACACTGCCCAGCTGAGGAAGGCAGGAATACAGCAGCTTTGGTGGGCACTTGGTATCCAGCCAGGGTCAACCCATAACAATTGGATCTAAGTAGGTGATCAGAGGCATTTTCTCCGTTGACTGGGAATTCAGACAAGCTGGATCAATACCTTCCTGGAGCAGTCATCTGTAATTTTGGTGAGACAGTATCTCTGTTAGTTCCCAGATGAGATGGGAAGATTGTAGTGAATCTACAGATGCTGGTAATTTATATTGATTCTTATCTTCTGTTAAGTGTTACTGTGCTTTTGTGTTGTCATGATTTTGTACAAAATTCATTCTATTTCCCAAGCCTTTGTGTGACTCAGGTCCTCAATAATGTTCCTGATATAATACTGAATGAAAAAATAAAGAACTGTAGTAAATTCTAAGAGTTTGCTTAATTAAAACAGCCAGTGCAAACTACAGGCTATTTTCCAGGACACTGTGGTAGACAGAAATGGTTGTGGTAGGGTGAAGACAAAAAAAATTTCTGGAGCTTGAATTTACTATAATTCACTAAATAAAACACAGATATAACACTAGCAAACCAAACTTATCACATTTCATACTGTTCACCTTCCCACTCTGAAACAGATAGTATTTTCCATTACTTGTTCTGACAAATAGGGCGTCAGAGGCTTTTGCATGTCTTAGGCTTTTATAGCACCAGAGTATTTGCCAGCTTTGTCAGGTGTGAGTAGTGAATGCCAAGTGGATTTATCTGGGCATTCAAAATAATTCTTTCATGTGCTCTACTTTCAATTACAGCTTCAGTGGACTAATTTGCAGTGTTGTGCCATTTTTTCGATCAAAAATGAATCAGTCATGCTTAGAGGTAATGAGCCAAACTGTGTGGGCATGTCCTCAACACCACACAGGGCAGAAACAAAAATAAGCTTCTCATAGCATCAAAAATACCATTTTATATGTTTTCTGGCTTTCCAGCCACAAGTTAAAATAAGCAGTATAGAGATCCACTACTAGAAAAAAGGATTTTGTTTTTAAATATATTTATTTTTTTAATCAGTTTGAAAGATGAGTCATTGCCTACTACCATTTTTTTCATATACTAACAACTATTGTGTTCCAGCTGAGTTTAGAATGCTCAATAGCAGGAAAGAAAATACTTTGTTTGGAATCTACATCACAAGTCTATCCACATACTTCCAAAGCTTCCAGAACTGAAGCGTATATTCTTTAATAATGTGACGGCTATATTAAAACAAAAATGAAGATGCAAAGGTTTCTACTGCCTTTAGCAAGAAAAGGAAACTAAGCATTTAACTAGCTATACTGCTCCAATATACATTATAATAAATAATTCTGCCTGAAGTGGGTGGAATCAATGCCAACACTGTATGCAGTCAAATATTGCCACAATGGCAGAATCTCCACTTACTCAAAAATATGTCATTTTTTAAAAATAACTTGCCCACAGAATGGGTTAGGTCTTCTGAAAAAACATCTTTGTCTCTCCTTGTAAGAGCACACTCAGGATACACATAAATATTGATCATCTATTTTAAATGTATGAGTCATAACTAGAAAAGATTAAATGGCAACCTTAAAGAAGATAGGACAGTTTGGTCATTGTATTAATCAGCAAAATAAAAATAAAGTGCAAGCATGATACTTTGTGATTGATAGTTTTATCTATTCTTAGTTTAACCCCAGATTTAGAAACTTTGCTTAAAAATTGTAACACCACCCTAAGTAAGAAGAGCCTTGTGAATAGAAGGAAAAATGCTTATTACTTTGAACATTTATACTTTTTATTTAAGCTAAATTACTGTTGAGATCATGGAAGGTTGTTAGCAGGAAAAGTGAAGAAGGGCTTGATAAGCAGCAAAATCCCAGTGTTACAGTCTCATTAACTCAAAATAAGAACCTGCAGACCAAAGAGTCAATGGGAAAAAGACACAACCTACAAACAAAGGAAGAGGACCCAGAGTTTGATTTTTAGGCTGTAGCTACTCATGACAACTGGAAATTCTAAAATTAAATTCTGTTGATGTAAGGGCTAGAGGGAAAGCCAACAGAAGGAGTACATACACATAGAGATCTGTTACTTTTAATTCCTTTGAGTGCTGTAAATCAGAGACTGTTTGGAGGACAGGTTGTAGCATTGACCTGTGTTAGTGTTCACAGGTCATAAAAGCAAATTTTTGCAGTGCTAAGGAGTGTAGTTTGATGAGTGTCTAAATAGAACACGGACATTCGGTCAGAGAGACTGTGAATAAATGAGAAGGCATGGTCTGGAAGAAAGGATACAACTGAAGAACTGGAACAATTTATAATTCCATGCAGTATATCCAGAAATATAAGAATTTTTTTGCAACATATTATTAAAGATAGGGCATTTATTACAAAAACAAAGATTATTTTGCAGTTTGCATTCTTCTATAATTTCTCTCTCTGCCATTAACTTCCTCTGTCACCTTTGGAAATCACTGAAGCCCAGATCATCAAATACATTTTGGTACCCATACGTTTTGGTAAGTCACTGATGCTTACATTTCTTCAGAATCTCAGCATTATTAGGACACACAGTTCTCTACCTAGCACAAATAATTCATGAGAGTATTTGATGTAATTCTCTGAATTAACTTCAGGATCACTGATACAAATGGAAGATCCATGAGTTTCTCAATGGAAAGTCTTGGGTCAGGCAAATATGGAAAGAAGCCTTTCATAAAATAGTTCATTGCAAGGACCTTGTAAGAGGATTAACAACCACTGAGTAGCTCTCAAATATGCTGAATAAGCTTAAGGACTCTTGGAGAATAGTAGTAGAGCACTATGTGCATTAAATTGAATGAAGGAAGTGTGAGCATAGAGGACATCACAGTTTGAAAGTTCTAGGAAGTAAGAACCTGGTGGTAATCTCTGGAGCAGGAAGTCTGAAGTTCTGGGAGAGATAGAGTCCCCTGAGACAGAAAGTACTAGAAGCTACTACAGACCCTGCAAGGGATCTGTGGGTGAAGATATGGATATAATCCTGTTGAGCTTGCAAATTCTTTCCACACTTTACCCTCTCTTCTGTTTCTTAGGAGGAGCTCATTAACTCAGGCATCGGTCTGTGCTCTTGGATCTCTGTGGCTTCCAGACCTGCTGGTGCAGGCCAGCTGGCTCAGACCATGTGTGCAATGAGGCCATCATGTTCTACATGTACCTGCATAGAAAAATCCCCTGAAATTGAAACAAACACAGAATATCTGTGCTGTTCATTTCCTCTAAGTTCTTTCTTTTACTACACTGTGTTAATTTCACAGAGGACCAAATCACGTCATTTGTGGAAATTTGCTCTCTTCACAAAACATCCAGGTGATCCTCAAGAAGCCATGAATGATACTTTGGTATCAATGTTCAAATTTTTACAACTCCTGCTGATATCCATTTTCCTGGGACATTGTGTTTCCTGCTACTACTTAGATTAAGCACTAGCTTCAAATGAAATAAATTGACAGTGAAGAACAATATTTTACCACTGCAAAGTAGTGATAGCAACACACATGAAAACAAGTGCTTGAAAGTACATGAAACTACACAAAAGTGTTCACAAATAGTTTTGAATATATGTAAGGAGCTAATTTCTTTCAAAGACCAGAGTGCTTCTTACTACTTCGGGGTTTTTTTTCCAGTGAGAGGAGCCTTTATGAATTTAACTACTAAACAAAGGAATCTAATACGATATTAAAAAGTCCATAAAGCTCAGTGAGTCTCCTTCAGTCTCCATAAAGCCAGATAGTTTCCACTGGCTTTAGAAGATAATGGATCAAACTCCTGCTAAACATGACAACAACATCTGTCACCATGTGCGTGTGCATGCAATACTGTTGTCTTGTTTAGGTTGTTCATTATTTCTTATCAGCTTATCATCCTGTATAAATTAGTGTGTGTTAAAAAATAACTCCTTTTAAGTGGTTCTAGATGCCTAATAACTCTCAATGTCTGCAGTTGGGGAGTAGTTTGTCGCACAGAGTGTATTTTAGATTTTAAGCTTGATGAATGAATGCTTTAGACTACCTTTAGCCTGAAGTCCTGTCTCACAATAGAGGTCAAAAGGCTTTTATACCCTATGCTCTTGAATTAAAACAAAGAAGGTGTTCTAGCTTAATCTATCAAAGAGATAACATGTGTCTTACTAATATGCATCTGTCGTGAAGTTGTATAAATGTTATGTAGTAATTAGAAGCAGGCTGTTATCAGCTTAGTTTTTGTTCTTTGAATAAAAACATTGAGGTGCTGGAGCATATTGAAAGCAGGACAACAAACTGGTGAAGGGTCTGGAGCACAAGTCCTGTGAGGAGCAGCTGAGGGACCTGAGGCATTTATACTGGGGAAAAGGGGGCTCAGGGGAGACCCCATCACTCTCTACAACTGCCTGAAAGGAGGCTGTAGCCAGATATCTGCCTCTTCACCCAGGCAGCCCATGACAGGACAAGAGGAAATGGCCTCAAGCTGCCCAGGGGAGCCTCAGGTTGGATATTAAGGAAAATTACTGAAAGAGTGGTTAAGAACTGGAACAGGGTCTCCAGTGAAGTGGTGGAATCACCGTCCCTGAAAATGTTCCAAAAGGGAGTAGACGTGGCTCTTTGTGATACAGTTTAATGTCCATGGTGGTATTTGGTTGAAGGTTGGACTTGATAATCTTGGAGGTCTGTTGCGGCGGGCGGATGGTGGGTGCCGCAACCTTCCAGAAGTGTCTCCAGTATGGAGCCGATCCGCAAGGCCACTACACACACACACAATCTCACACACCGGGTAGCTTCATAAAGGAGTCGACGGCAAAGAGGCAGGAAGGGTCTTCATACAGAGTTCCATAGGAGGAATTTATTCCAGCTACGCACATGAAAGAGCCTGAGGATGGAGACGAGAGAGAGAGAGAAAGGGAGGGTCTAAGTTTATATATGGGGCTGGTAGGGGCAGAGAGACTCTGAGGGCACAGGGGCGGTCCAAAGGGAAACCCTGGAGGAGTGATGAGGGCAAGGGCCAAGGGGAGGAATGGGGAAGGGAGAACCTTCTAGATAAGGTAAAAGGGGGAGGGCCAAACGGGCCACCGAGGAAGGCAGAGCTGGGGTAACATAAGGAAGCAAAGCAGCCTGGGAGAGGATTTTTTGGTCGCCCTAACCAGGGAGTCTCACTCAGGGTCCTTCTCTCTGGGGGACTAGTCAGCAGGCTCATTGACCTGCACAGAGGTCTTTTCCAACCTTGATGATTCTCTGACTATGTTCTATAATAAGTATATTTTATTAACCTCACATTTTTCTAAGTAGTAAGCATGATAAAAATACGTGAAACAAGAAACCATGTATGTTTTTGCAAGTTGTCCCTGAAAAGTGAAGGAATCCATTATGTTCCATGGTTCTCATATTTCTTGCAAAAGGATTTTGCTCTCTGCGTGATTAGAGGAGATAAATGTTAAAAATACTGTATTAATATGTTTAATTGTATAAATGCACAAATTAATGGGACTATAACCTAATCATAGCGTCAGATATGTTTATGCATTTTGTGGCATGGAAAATCATTGAGTCAAGTCATTCAGATTTATTGAGGACAAAAATCAAGGAAAGAAAAAGGCAGTTTTCCCTGGCTTTCTTTTAAAGATATATTTTCAAGATGAAGTTTGAAATTGCACAGATGATTTGATCTGTGACTGCCTGAAAGTGTTGTTTTAGATGAGTTTCTTGGTTTAGCATCTCTTTTTCTAATTTAAAATAACTTTTTTCCTTGTTTTCCCTTTTGCAGAGAGAGCTGGTCTAGCACAACCAAAGACCTTATATCATGTTGAACCGGCAAACCTACTGTGCAAATTTTGTAATTGTAAATTACCTGAAACATGCCTGAGAAACAAAATGTATTTGACTCTCAGCATTTGATTGATCTCTCCACGGGAGATCTTATATTATGCCTACATTGCAACTAGCGGCATGATTGCAGCAGCTGTAACTATACTTAAACTTGCTTGCGTCCAGCTAGCTGAGGCAATCATTGCACAAAAGTCATACCTGTAGTTAAGTTTCTGAAAGTATGTTCTCATAGGCCCACAAGGAAACCTGAGCTGATAGCGTTTGATTGCTTTACCCTGCTAAATTTAATCTATATTAGATACATCTCTTTAGGCTTTACTCCTGCATCTCATGTGAAGGGCTAGCATGTTCCTAGCTAGATAGGTAGGTAGATCCCAAGAATACTGGCCTGAGGGTGATTTTAAAAATGCTTATTTTATAGCCATAGTATTTCATGTTTATTGCAATCAGAATGGAACCAGAATGGGTAAGAGAGAATTTTTTTCAATTTTTGAAAAAGAGGCCCATGCTTTAAAAAACTGTGGTCTGTGTCACTGTTATTATAATAATCATACTGTAGGAAGAGATGCTTCAGCAAAGGCATTTTTTTTCAAACCAGAAGAAGGATGTTGGGGGAGTCATCTTGAAAGATTATTTGAGGAGGTAATGGCCTTTTAATTTCCAGCCAGGTTTTAGCATTACTGTGCACTATAACTGGCAAGAAGAATGACATGTAGTTATGGTTATGTATATGGTTATGTATATGGCTATTTTCTCTGCTGAAGACACTTAGTAAGATGTTATTTTGATATACTGCATCAATGATATGTTAATATATTATGATATGTGTTCCTAAAGCAATTAATTTTAAGACACTCAGTTTCTTCATCAGAAATAATTTAATTGTCCCTGTCAGGACCGAACCCAGATTCTTTTATTGTTTTTACCACTAATAATGTGATTTTTTTTTTCTTTTTCAAAATTTAATAGGATTTAAATAGTAAAGTTTAGTAGTAAACAGGGAGATCGGAATTGAAAGGTATTATTTTTTAAAACCATGATGTTTTTCATAATGAACACCCAGGTTGCCATCGTCTTTAGCATTCCTTTCTAAGAATGGTATATTTGAAAGCACTCGGTTTTTTGTCTCAGTGATTAATCTAATACAGAAAAGTCTTCAAAATACTTCTCAACTTTCTCCCATTAATATATCAGTAAGGCTTTTAATTATTTTTAAATACATTTATAAATTAATTTTTTTACATTCAGATAATGTTTTTTTATAATAGCCATTTGAGACTCTTTCTACTCCTGGTACCTCCACCTGTCTTCTCTAAAACAATCCTTTGGAGTTTTTCTTCCTTTATTTAAACTACAATTAGTTATCACAATACCACATCAATCTACAATTCAATTCTATCAGTATAATCTACAGAAAATTACCAATAGCTGTATAGAGAAATATTAGTTATTCAATTCTTAGTTCTCCAGCTATTAATAATTTTATTTTTGTGTAAAATAAAATCTCTACAGGCAGGTGAATTTTTGTATTTCCACTTGTTCAAGTATTGTGAGAAGTGACATCATGATTTCACTACATAGTCACAGTTTTAGAAGTATCAATTTATTTAAAAGATTCTCATATATATTGGTTGGGGCATTAATTTTACATACCAGAATTAATACAGTTATAAAACCTTGGTTAAAATGGTTATTTTTTAACCTGGTAATTTTAAATATTGGATAAAAGTACTTGAGAAATAGTTGTTAGTCTAGGACAAGTACAATGCTTTTGAGAGAAGCAGTGGTAACTTAGGTAAAAAACCTGAATTTTCTGTTGGCAGGAAGTTCTGTGGAAAAATTCTCAGCCACTTCCTCATGTGAGCCTTTTCATAATTGTTACCATCAACTCAGTTTATGTGGGTACTGAATGATTTGCTGTAACATGTGCAGGAATTTCTGTAGTCACATGCGCATCGCTGCCTGGGCGCCAGTTCAGCTGCTGTCCCTGCCTCCTGCTGAGGTGCCACAGCGCACTCAACCACCTGCCCACGGCAGCTCCGTGTTAAACATCCCCCTGGATCCCCAGGGAACATGACTTTCTGACCGTCTTCTTTCCGAATGTCTTTCCAGCTGCCTCGTGACCTCCCTTCCCTCCCAAGCTATTGCTGTCCTTAGAGAAGGACCCGGAACATCAAATCCCCTTTAGCAGATTTATGCCCTCTGCAAATCTGTTATTGCTCAGCCATTTCATCACACAACAGGCTGGCGTGGAGGGTGTGCAGCACCACACAGTCACTGCTGTCAGCGCATTTAGAGAGCCTGTCTCAAGCCCCAGAGATTTCATGTAGATTAGGAAACAGATTTTACTAGGCTACTTGATCTGCTTGGTAGACAAAATAGAAATGTGTCAGACAAAAAGACGTATTTTGCTACAGCCAAGCAGGATCCAAACTCTACGCTGCACTCAAATGCTCACATTTGTACATATGAAATTCAGAGATACTCACAAAACTTCTGGTGGAAAACAAAGACATATATAATTTGAAAACAGGCATATTGTTTTCTTCCCATGTATGTCAAGAATTAGGACTTGGATGCTTCTATGCAAAGGAATCAGAGGAATTTTGAAAAATTAGAACTTTTAAAAGACAAAAGTTTTTTAAAAGCTAGAAAATTTTTCGAAGATCTTCATCAACAACCTTACCCATATGAATGAATGGAGCTAACACACTCTGAAATGGGAGAAATTGTTAAGATTGATTTATAAATTGTAGAAATTGCTTCTGAGGAGCCTCCTTGGGGAAATTAATGCTCAGGCCTGTCCTAGAACAAAAAAACAGTTCTCTTCTTGCTTCCCCTTCTTGCTATTACTAATGGTGAGGTTGCAAAATTAAGCTTGTGTTACACCCTTCCCAAAAAAAAAACCTTATTAAATGATCCTAATTCTTTTGCATCATTTTTTTGTGTATACACATTCTAACATTTATTCAAAATCAGTGCACTTTACAATAAACCTTTGCTCTGGTAGTCAATTTATTATTTGCAGTTGAAATCTAGCAAATAATTTCACTAGCACTTGAGATTACTGGCGTGCTGTCTGTATTCCAGGTCATAAAACCACTCAGCATTTTGTTGCCAATGCCTTTTGACAGAGACTCACAGAGAGTATTTGATCCTGGTTCCAATTAACTCAACTGAAAACTGTCAACAGTGCAATTAGTTATCAGTGCAAAATGATTCACTATTTGGGAATGGATGATACTTGGTAGAAGTAAAAAAAAATTTTAAAAAATATGTCACACAATAAGCAACATTTCTAGGCATTTAATTTTATTTTAACTCATATTTCTTCTGTTTAATTTAAAGAAAATATCCATTCTTCTTGCAGATGATGTGCTGGAAACAAATAACCTGATTTCCTTTTCTGTTTACCCGTAGAATCAATGTTCCCATATTGTAATCATTCAGCAAAAGATTCATTCAGAGATTTCATGAATTAGCTGAAATATTTTCATTTAGTACACTCATCTTAAGACATCAACAAGCAATAATAACACATAGCTCTTTTAATTTTTAAGGTAATTTAAACATTGATTAATTAATTGGGCAGCTTCATTGGTGCTAGTAGCAGATGTTCACATATTCTCTAGCATGGAACACTGCCTTCAATGCAATTCCAACTGAGTATTCAGCATTTTCTCTCATGCAATATTGCAAAAGAGCAGAAAAAGTGCTACAAGCTGCTCCAAGGGCAAGACTGGATCATATCAACTGCAAGATCTGTTGAGGCAGGGCCCCTCTTTTTCGTGTAGTCTTGTAAAATCTTATATATTGAAATACAGAAGTGCATGTTAAGGCATTGAGGTATGGCTGAGATCTCTGTGTACTGTGTGCTCTTTGTGCTACAAAAATAACAGAAGACTTGGAAGAGCACAATGATGGCAGCATGAATCATTCCATAAATATGTTGTGAACGATTATCTAACAGAAATTTCTGCAAAAATGGTTTAAATGACATCCCTGGCATCCCTAACATACAGACAAATAATCTGTGTTAAACCTAGGTGGTTTTTTGAGCAAGAATAATAAAATGATAAGAGTTTTTATAGCCAGAGATGTACAAGAAACATTCCAGCCAGCTTTTTTCCCCTCCTGATAACCTGCATCCTTCTAGCTGAACCAATGAAGGTCAGTTTTGAAATGAGTGTGAAGTGATACTCAGACGCAGGCTTTTGGGTATATAGCAAAAACCTTCAGCCCCACTATAACTGCACGTTTTTACAGAAGTGTGCTTACCTTATTGCAATATGTTTGGACAAGCTGGGATGAAATTGTGTTATTTTTAAAAGGTGCAGTTTTCTGACTACTAGATTAACTTTAGAAGCTATTTTCATTAGCCTGATCTCAGTGAGCATTTCTTGAGAGACTGAAGTTCCTATATCTCCTATTCTTTTCTGAGGAATTCCCCACTGGAATCTTTGCCCACCACTGGCATTTTATCATTCCCCAATTTCTGCCTTTTTAAAACTTCAGTTTTTTCCTCTGTGTGCCCTTGAGAGTACAAAGTTGTGAAATTTTATAGTGTGATTGTGTTTTATTCGGATATTGATTGCATGGTCTTGAAAATAACACAATGCAAGGGCAGAACCCAGAATGCACAGGTGAGTGAAGACACTGCACCCAAATTGGTTTTTTTGTAGATTCGTGTATGCTTGACTATTGTGACTATTTTCTGATACCATTGGTCAGTTTTGACCAAATTTTTCACTTCAGAATATTTAAATATTTAAATCTTTATGAAAATAGATAGTTGTATAGGGGAAAGAAATCCTATTAGTGTTCCCATGGAGAAACATGCTAATATGATCTCTTCTTAGTATAAATAAGGGAGTCCAATAAAATATTTGTTTTGAAATAAGAACATATGAATATTACCAATCTCTTTGGAAGGCATTAGTAAAACTAAAGTTTCACTGAAGGTTATCTTTTCTTTGATTTTTCATGACTTCTGTGGACTTCAAATGAATTTTTGGTCATTATCTGAACTGAGCTACCAGCTGATTTTCTCATGAATTTTCAAGTGATCCAGGTAAATCTGGTAATTGAAGTGTTTACGAAATGAGATTGTTCAAATCACTTGCTTCCACACATCTTTTCTAAATCCAGTTACTTCCAATTCTGCGAAGCACGATTTTTCTTTTTTTGGTCTTTGGATTTTCTAAACTAAAAAGTTGCACTGATATAATTTGAGCTGTCTTTACTGTCTGTAAAGGTGAAGTAGTTATGTATAAGATTATTTATTTAGAATATTATTTTATTTTAAAAAAAAGAAAAAAAATCAGAAGTATTCTGTAAATCCTAACTGGATTTTATGCATCCCTTCCAATTCAACATATTCCATGATTCTGTGATTTCTCTCCTAACTACTACAAAACAAGCATCATTGCTAGCTAACTTAATTGTTTTAGTCAAAAACTTTACCCATAATTCATTGTTTTAACTACATCAACAAGATTTCACTGGTGAGATAATGGAATTTATTTCATTTTAAATATAATACATTCCATGATTACACGCTGTATGTGGTATGTCTGTTTGTTTCCCCTGGAGGGAAGATATATTGAATTTATTACGTTCCTACAAGTTCCATGAAAACATGTGTAGAGGAAACAAATGCTGCTAGTGAGAAACAAGCGGAGCCTGACTCATTGCATATGTTTGGTTATAATTTTTGCTTTCCCACTTATTTCACATACATGCAGCATACTGTCCCACACATGCAGGAGGTTAATGATATATTTCAACTGTATTCAGTTGGTTTTTCCATTTTTAATTTTTTTCCCTCTTCCTTGTTTTACTGTATACTCTACCTACAATTTCATGGTTCATAATTTCTTGACTAAGTCTCACTTACCTGGACAACAGAGGGAAGCCACCCAACAGACATCCTTTCTGAGAACCACCATGATTTGTCAGCATCAGGTCCTCCTCCTCCCTGGGGGTGTGCATTGAACAAAAGAATAATCATGTAAATTTACTTCTTTTTAATTAGCTATTTTTATGATTTCTTTCTAGTTGTCGGTAGAAATGTAAATTACATATAAGAATTTATAGCATGGGATTCCAGTGCCCTAGGGTAGGGCAAGCGGTTTCCTGTTTGTTAAGCCTTTATGTCCTTGACATGTGATTCTTAAGTGTAATGAAATGCACATAAGGATGAGAAACATTTCTATGGATTATCTCCGTTTTATTTGTATTTGTTTGTCAATACAATGGCAATTTGATGCATAGCCCATACACTGCTAGCCAGGGTTCAAGTGTTTGGGCAATGCTGTCAGGCACATGGTGTGATTCTTGGGGTGTCCTGCGCAGGGCCAGGAGCTGGACTCAATGGTCCTGATGAGTCCTTTCCAACTCAGCTATTCTGTGAGTCTATGATTTCTCACAGCAGCATGCTTTGGCTATCTCTTTCTTTTTTTTTTTTTGCTGAGTCTATCATAGTTTTTCTTTTACCTGTTTTTGAAAACTTCTGAAAAAATATTTCACTACATTTTCTCTTACCTATTTTGTTCCATTCATCAAGATTTTTTTGTCTTGCACCATGCTTCCAAAAACTGGTAAAATGCCTTCTGTGTGGAAATTGAAAAATATGGGACACAGCTTCTTACCGTCCAAGTTTGACAAACAAAGTACTAGCAGAGTAGAAGAGTGCTTCTCAGTCTGAATTGTATATCCAGTATTCACAGGAAAAATTAATTATATATCCCATAGGGCTGCAAGAAAACCCAATATCATTTTCCTCTGATTCTGAGAATAGGGCGGTAACTGATGATGTTGATGGTGACAGCTCTGCCTCCCCTGGAACACCTGCCTAGTGAATGGAATCCAGTCTTCTATTCAGCCCCAACTACTCTTCTCCTTTCCAGTGGATATCCTCTGAGACAATCCCAGGCCAGAAGAGGTTAGAAGATAGCTTATTCCAGAGGTGGTTCCCAATGGGCGCATTGACAAAACTTCACCAAGATGAACTCCTTCAACTCTATGTCATCTTCCAACATTGTTCTCCCACCAGGTGTTGCGACCTCTAAACGCCCTTGTGCCCTCACCATGGCAGAGGTGATAAATGCATTCAGTTTCATTATATGAAATAGCACCATTCTGATGGACTACAGTACATACCTCACATTGTTGCACTCCAAATAATCTGGAAAGGGTAAACCAAAAATGCTTATCTAGAGTTGGGAGAGGAAAGGGTGGGGTGGGAATTACCTTGAGCTAAATATTATGAAATGTGGACGCTCAGCCACTCAAGTGCTCTCTGGCCTCAGTGTCAAAACCAGTCCCCAGGCCCTTCAGCACTACAGCATCCTTTTTTAGGAATATGAAGACAGCTTCTCAGCTACCATCGTCCATGTCTTGTGCTACCCACTCTACTTGTTTTCAGGCAGAACCTTGGTTAGCAGTACCCTCCAGATCAACTCTTCTTAGTCAACAGGTGTGTTCTTCCCTTTGGGACGCTGTGGTCGGTGATGAACAGACTAAACAGGAAGTTCATCATCATCATTACATTAGGTACAAGCACTGTATTGAAGGAAAGGTATTAGAAACAACAGACTGTCTACACAAATGCCAGTCACAGCTGAACTTCACTGTCTGGTAAAGCCACCCAGCCTCTCTACTTCTTTGTCAGTCCTTAGAACAGTCCTTGCATTCCTTTTCTATTTTGAGTTCCACTTTTGACTAAGTTTCTGCTTCTTAGCCTGCTTTTCGGTTTCTGGGTTTTTGGGGAAGGTGTTGTTTTATGGTTAGTTGGTGTTTTGGGGTTTTTTTTGTTTGTTTTTTTACTGCGGACATTGAAAAAATAGTTTAATGAATTCAGGAGGCTGAGCTAGCCTCTTCAGTGACTCATTTTCAAACTACCCTCAAGTGTTTGCTGTGGGATGCTATTCTGAGTCATTGTGTTGCCTTCCCACTTGCTTACCAATAGCTATCCTGATTTAACTCTTAATGAAAAAGGACATTCTCCTGAAAGAAGAGAAGCCTGATGGAAACAGAGTCAGGCTGAAAAACTTCCATGATAGGTATACTTTTGTTCAGTAAAATCCACCTATGGTCACTCAATCCAAGATTTTTTTTTGTTTGCTCTTTACTTACAGCTCTTTTTTAATGACCTCATTATTTAAAAAAACCCCACATTTAAAATAAGGTAGTCCGTTTTCAGTTCAGTGACTATGGTAGAAAAATCTGTAGGCTATCATACCTATCGCTATACATACTTCTGAATAGCCTAACATTGGCTTTGTATTATCAGAAGCTACAGTTTCTCATATCAAAGTATTTTTGTCATTATTGATAACCTCTAATAATGTTGGTGATATTCATATCTAATCCTGGGGGTCTATAAAATCACTATCCAGATAAACCCCTTTTATATCTAACTCCAAAGTAGGTTTGAATGAAAAAAAATAATCTCTTCTATCTTTCTATCTCTTATCTCCTAAAGTGGATCAAATCCTTACTGTCTAATACTGTCTTAGAGCTATCTTTTATCTACACATGGATGTACAATTTAACGACACTGTCCATCCTTCAGTATGGGTGATCTAGATAGGGAGGCTACCTACCCTAAATTTCAGAGTTGGTGGGTTTTTTCTGTAAAATTGAGTAAAGTTTTTAAGTGAGTTGCATAAAACAGAAAAGAAAATGGTTATTTCTTGCATTGTTATGCGTTGTTCATTTGAGCAGATGCAGAGCTCTGAATAATTGCAGTGTACTGATTACATTTCTGTCTGCTGAGATCTTTCCTTAATTTATAAAAGTCTTGCCTTGTCAGATAAACTGTCATCAAAGCATTCTCTTAAGAGAAATTAAAAGACTAAATCTCTCAATTAAGCTACCATGTATTTTAATGGAATAAGTTCTCAATCAACAGAAAGATAAATGTAGTTGCTTGGTTATTTGCTTCTATGATGTATCTGTGCCATTGCTTATTTGAATATAGCTAGTGTACAAAAAATGTCTTTGCACATCTCAATTTATTTCTGAAACCTCTTCAGTTCTGTTGTGCCCTACAAATTTATTTAGTATTGAATTTACACCAAAGGAAGTCCTGACAAAGAAAGAGGAAAAGCAGACATGCACAGAAGGCATGCTACAAAGTGTTTGCTGCTTTGCAGATTAGTTGGCAAAAGTCTCTTAGAAATCTTGAGAGCCACAGCTTAAAGAATGACAGATGCTGGATTATTTCACACAAATTGGAAGCATTCCTTTGAAAACAAAAACTATTTGGCCTTTTCAACCTACGTTCCTGGTTGGAGTTCAAGTTGTATTTTTGAGTCTGTTTATACATGTGCAAGGATGCTCTTGTGGGGACAAGTTTGAGTACCCTTCTCTCCCTTCCATGGAGCAGATCACTGAGATTAGCTCAGTTGGAGCATGGTGCTAATAACACCAAGGTTGTGCGTTTAACCCCCATACGGGCCTCTCACTTTAGAGCTGGACTTGGGGATCCTTGTGGATCCCTTTCAAATAAGAATATTCTGTGATTTGATGATTTTGCCAACCTCAGACCAAGGCATACTGACAGACCAAATGTATTTGATATGTCATCAAATATATCTGTGACCAGCTCTGTCAGCACAAGGACATAGACTTGTTGGAGGAGGGCCACCAAGAGGATTAGAGGAATGAAACTTCTCTCCTATGAGAAAAGCCTGAGAGAGCTGGGGTAGTTCAGCTTGCAGAAGAGAAGGCTCTGGGGTGACCTTGTAGCACCTTCCAGTAGCTGAAGGGATGTACAAGAAAACTGGAGAGGGTTTGTTTTCCAAGGGCAGGCAGAGATAAGACAAAGGGGAATCATTTTAAGATGAAGGAGGGTAGATTTAGATTAGATATTAGGAAGAAATCCTTTCCTGTGAGGATGGTGAGACACTGGAAGAAGTTGCCCAGAGAATCTTTGGATGCCCCATCCCTCGAAGTGTTCAAGGCCAGGTTGGATGGGACTTTGAAAAAGCTGGTCTAGTGGAAGATGGTCCTGCCTGTGATGGGGATTTAGAACTAGATGATCTTTAAGGTCTTTTCCAACCCAAACCATTCTATGATTCTATGCTTCTCTGACATAATTCTTCCAGAATCACTACAATGCAGGCAAAGTAAATTGATGCCTTCAAAAGCATGCATGGTTTACTCAAAGGTATGCAGCTTCAAAGACAGAAACTTGTGTCTTGTCAAGTTCCTTGATTAAAGAAATCTGTTTAGTCTAGTTTCCTTTGTCTCTGCGAGACGCAGTTTCAACTTCTATTTTGTTAATACTGTTCCCTAAACCACAGAGCAGATGCTGATCTCTGTGCAAACCCATGAATTCCATTATAAACACAGAGCATTTAGTGCCATTTTGGTATTCTTGAGCTTTGCCAATCCAGGCTATGGGAACCCTTAGGTGGTGCATGAAGGACAGGCCCAGGTGAGTGCTTCAGATACAAAGAGTCTCACCAGGCACGAGACACCTCAATTTAGCACCCTGTGCCTTGCCAGATTCTGTCATTGCTGGAGGCTGTCAGAGTGTTTTGTCTCTGTCGTATTTTTGAAAACATCTGTTATTTGTGTTTGTAATGCGTCAGTACTGGAACACAACAACCATATTAATTTTACATATCAGGAACATTTTAAAATTTAGATTCTGTAGAATTTTTTATTCTTTTTTTTTTTTTTTCTGCTGGGTGACACTACTGACTGATCTCAGCTTCAGATACAGTGTCTAACTTAGTCTAAGTAAAATACTATCGTAGTTATTATTTACTCTGAATCACAGATTTGGAAAAAATAGAGACTTTCACATCTGCTCCTGAGAAAATGGAGGACATGACAATAACAGGAGGAAAAGTTGATTCAAAGCCTCACTTAGTAATTCTTATAGTATGCCATTTGTAAGATGATTCTCTCAGACAGGCACAGCTGGAAGAAACATAAAATACTCTAGAGCTATACCTTCAGCTGCTGTTTATGTGAATAACCTCAGTGCAACTGGAAGTCAGTAGCTGATCCTTTTATCAACTAACTTAGCCTGACCAGAGATTAAACAAGAAGATTTTAAGTGACTTATCTCCATTTGGCTCGCTGCTCACTGCATATAACCAGAATGAAAAGCAAATACTTGGGGAACTGGAATAGAAATAGTGATGGATCAGCATATTAATTGCACATCCAAAAGTTATCAATTTTAAATATTGCTCTCACTAAGAAGCCAAATGGAAGTAAGTCAATTTGAAATCTTGCATTGTTATAAAGTCACAAGAAATTATGATTGTTTCACTTAGAGCTAAAGTCCCAAAGGTGCATGAAGGTACAACTTAATTTGAAGCTGAGATTTGGCTACTTACGAGCTTCAAGTAGCTCAACCTAGAAAAAGTGGGTGAAAAGCCACACTTAGAAAAAACACATCTGTTTCAGATAACATGTTTCCATAACCCACAGTTCTTTACTTTTGAGTTCACTGACTTCAAAGTTTAGAATTTTTGAATAGGAAGCCCTACACTCCTTCTTTACCGATATCAAGGGTCTTTTTTAATAGCTGGTACTTTTCAAGTAGTCTTTCCTGCTTGACATTCCCTTTGCAGAGTGATGGATATCACTTCTCCCTCTTGCTGAGAAAGCAGGAAAATTCTCTTTTCACAATCTCTGTCCTTAATAGTTTTAAAACACCCAAAAGACCAAAAAGAAAGGACAGGGAAATGTAAGAATTGCTCATTGGCAGACAGAAAATGTATTTAAGCTCAATGTAAAGGCCCCCTGAATTGTACTGGATGTCTCAGTTCCAAGTCCATTTCCTTGATTAAAAGGCCACATTAATTTTTTGTCTCATATTAGCATCTTGATTCCACAAAATCACTAGTAGGCTGGCTGCCCACTACCACCTAACCACTGTGTGATTTATAGACAGGTGAACCTGAAATCTCCTGGACTATTTTTAAGCACTAAAATTGTAGGCATGTTTCTTTAAACTTGCATTAAAAGTTTGAGTTTTTGTTTGCTGAAATTTAAAGCATCAGGTTATACTTACAGCTCTACTTTCTGAAGCTGAGTATCAATGCACGTGTTCTCTCTGACGGTTCTGAAGATTTGAGAGAAATCATGAAAGTAACCCTAGAGGTATAGAAAACAAGTGTCTTTATTTGTTTGGATTAATGATCAAGTGGTTAAAACTAATTTTAACTCTGAGATAATTAATTATGCTTGCAAATGTGAATGAATGAATACTACTTCCTTTCTGAGCAGTTGATAATTTTGCATATCTATGCCAGAATATAATTTTCAGTTTTTTCCACAAATTTTAATGTAAATAGGACTTTTGAGTGGCAACAGTATTGAATGTAACTGTCCATTTGAGTTTAGCAACATTCCACTGAGACCCTTTCTAATATTTATTCTTTGCAAGTGTGCTGTTTAGCTATCCTGAGGATTTGTATTTTCATGCCATTAACAGGAAAACTTTTCACCTAGGTTAAAAAAGAGCTTTTCCTCTTTGTATAGGAAAAGCTATATGTATACACATATGTGTGTATATCTATGGATTCATAAGGGCATGTCTGTATGAAGTTTCTGCACTTTTACTTTTTTCTGTATGTCCTGTCTCTAGTCATAGGCCTGACTTGCCAGAGGCTCATCGAAACAGGATCTAAACTGGCAGGTGAGCACTGTTTGCTCAGGATATCAGTGACTGTGACAAGATCCTGGCCGAGAACTGCTGCACTCCCTTCTGCTCTGCACGGTGCTGGTGCCTTTCCCTGGAAAGCAAAGCAAGGAACAGATCAGCGCAGTGCTGAGCTGCACCCAGCATGGTGTAAGGGACAGGAAACACACCACAGCTTCGGAGTCGGAAGTAGGCTTGCATTTTAGAGATGCACAAATAACAAGGAGAAGAAGATATTATGTGGATTAAAAGGACTGTTAACAAAGAGTGCTTCTCACATCTTCAAGGCATGATTTTCAAAGACTCTCTGCCTTACACTATCCCAGGAAATTTGCTGAAATTTTGCTGCTGATTTCAGTGAAAGCAAAGTTATTCAAAAGATGATCACTCATAAAATCTACTCATTACTATGTCCATGGGTATCTTGACAAGATTACTCCCATCTTTAGACATCCTGCATACTCTGTGTTTTCATGCTTTGCATTGTGGTTAAGGCAGCTACTGCTTTTCCTCAGGATTCCCATTAATATTTCAACTGTAACACTCAGTTCCAAAGGCAGGGGAATTCTGTTTTTGTAAGAATATGGAAGTTGGATTTTCCTGTGCCTGAAAGATAATTAATGATATGAAACTTTACCATTGCATAATTTTATATTTAATTTCAAATGTAATGTATTTTACTATGGATTTTTTTCATATTTTCGCTTATTTTGAGCAAGACAACTAAGCAATAAGAAAACAAGGTTGTTATGTGAGCTCTCTGTTCTTCAGAGAGATTCATATTTTTCCTCTTCAAATATTTGTTGCTTACATAAGGCTATAAAGTATTTAGGACATGATGTAGGTGACCTATCTCCCAGTATGAATTGGTATGATACCATTAAAACTGTGTCTTCAAATATTCATGCCGTTTTGTTGCACACTATATTGCTCAAGAAGCCCCCACATACTTGCCCTCATGCAAAATTTTTTCTAAATGCAAGATTAGCATCACACTAACCAGTTCAGGACTGTCATGAATCTGACCACATTTATCTTCTTCCCTTTAGGTCGTGTATATGAATTACAAAACATATTATAATGTAAATATATTTAATTTCAGAAAATCTACTTTTGTTTCATATATGTATTTTATGTGGTGATTTATTGTACTTAATTATTCTTGGGGCCTCAATCTATATTTTATTATCTGAGAAGAGGAAAGAGTGCTACAAGACCGTAAGCAATCTCATTCATGTTGGTGTATCTCTGAGTATTTCTTCAGTGAGACAACTGTTCTCAAAGTAGAAAACAGAGACTCCCAATAGACAAGGAGCTATGCAGAACACATTTGCTGATTTCAGAATCTCAGACTGAAGTGTACCAGCTTGTTTAAAAATAGAAGGCAGAACGCTGATTATGCTAAAGAAGAATGTGCTCTGAAGCTAATAATAATTGAAGTGATGTAGACCAGCGATGTTTTTGCAAATAATCTTCCACTGATATTTTCATAGAATCATAGAATCACAGAATAACTTGGGCTGGAAGGGATGTGCCACAGATATTCACACGCTTTGAAATTGCTTCTTGTATAGTTTAAGCCACTGAGTGTTTTGAGGGTAAGATATTAGGTAGCTTCATTCATTTCTCAAATCATGAATTGTTTTAAACTCTCCAAAAAACAACATAACATCTAAAAGCAATGTATACAAGTACATATTGTGCTCCTTGTAAATATATGCATGACACTATTCAAAACACAAAGTTGAGTTTACATAATCTCTATGAATAAGTAATAAGTAACCAAAAGTCAGTACTGAGCAGTAAACTTTCTAAATCCTCTCATGACTGAACTGAACAGACACTTGAGGCAATGTACATAAGCCTGTCTTCATTTTCTGAGCTCTCCTTCACTCATACTAACAAGGAATTAGGACATGGAAAGCAAATAATAAATTACTCTCCTGTATTAAAAATTATAACTCCTATGAACCGTCAGCTTGGCACTACTTTGAGTTATCATGAAATGATGACCTTTTTATGGAATAGGTGGTCACTGCTAACTCTATGCAAAGACTTTCAGATAATATAGTCTGAGCCCTTCTGTAATTTAAAACTGAAAGAAGCACAGTAGTCTGTAATGCTGTGTGCCTGACAGTGATTATTGTGTTCGGGAAGGTTTTAATGACACAGCTAACTACGTCACTATTTTGCTTCAAGAGTGTTTTCTTTTACATAAGCTGTCCTCAAAGATTAGAGTATAAACTTTTGTTTGTAACCAGGGATCATGATGAAACTGCCAAGTAGAAAAGCAAAGCACAGGGATTTATTGCTTTCATTGAAATCTTTAAAAAACATGTAAGTGCTGCCAAATCTGTATTGCCAAAAGTTGTTTGTGCAATATGCAGAGAAATTATAAGAAAACAGGTTCACATTTATCTTATTTTCCTCATGCTAGAACAACAATATATTCCAAGATATGATTATTATTTGAGATGGAATAACTAAATGCAGTGTTTTTTAAAAGAGAAAATTTGAAAAGTGTGCCAAAGATACACACAATATTATTCATTTAAAAAACAACAGAAAATGTTTACAAAACAGTATAGTTGCAAGTTCTGACTTTTATTAAATAGTCATAATAATGATAGAAAATTCAGAAAAGTAGTGTATACAGAGCATAGTAAACAGCTTCAGTCTTCCCATATCTGAAATTAAATGAGACCTTTACCTCCACCTCAGTGAGGCCCCAAACAAAGCATTTTCTTTTAATGAAGCTATGTGCAAAGGAAAACCTTTCTGGAACCATACTTGCTGTATTCACACCAAAGAATTAAGTAGTGATGGAAATCTCTAGTGTTACATAATAATGCATTTTCTTCCACTCCTTAAATGCATATTGAAATTGCAAAATTGGCTCAGGCTAGATTAACTAGGCTTCCAACATCTCAATACACTTTTGATTGAAAGACATATATACTTTTTTTCCTCAGAACACTGTCTGCTGTAGTGCAAAAATAAAGAGTATCCTTTAACAGGATATCTTGATGTTGTTTTATTTGCTTCTTCTTCATTATTCTAGGTGCATGGATCCATCCATTATTTACTGAAGCACAAAGAATTGTTCATTCTCTCATGAGCTTTTCTAAATGCCTGCCAGTGCATCCAATGCATTTTTAAAAGATGCTAATGAAATTATCTACACGGTCCTTCTGTGAGGTAACTCCATTTCATACCTGGAGAATTATCAAAAATAGCTTAAGACCAAAATTATCCAAAGCATCCATTTTTCAGAGTGCTAATTTGAAATGCCCAGAAGTGATTTTTTTCAGAATACTTAGTATTTTGATAGCATTTGTATGCATTTTACCTCTCTAAATGATGAAAGCAGAGCTCCTCATTCTTTTCTGCTAAACAGAACTAAGATGAGTTCTTTGACATACTCAAACACACACACTAACAGTCCTGTTTAAGCGAACTGTCCAGCCTCTCACAAAGACACTCAGTGGCAGAAACAAGGACACCCTGCACTCTTCTAGGGTGTCACTTTTTTTTTGGTCAGCCCTCACCTTGTTCTCTGGGCTTCTGAATAGATGCAACAGAGATACTCAGATCACTAATTCATTATTACTATTATTAGTAGTATTAGTATTAGTATTAGTATTGCCCTGCTACTGCCCTTACTTCTATTTGTTCTTTGTAATTCGTAAGGTCGGGATCTTGAGCAGAGGCGTGATCATGCTTATGATCACATAATTATGTATGGTATAACTACTTCTCTAATAATTTCTTTGACACACATTCTGTGAGTGTATAGTCGGAGGGAAAACGCTTCTGGAGGTGTCTATTCTCAGACTCTCCTCTTTGCATTCATCTTTAGTTCAAAACTTCTGGAGTGATGGAAGAGATACCATGTTCTTTCTTGATATTCTACTCTAGGGACATACCAGAACCCATCTCTCTCTCAGCCTCTTACCTTCCTGACCTCATCCCTCTTTTACCACTTCAACATGTTTTTTCTCATGTTCCTCTTCTTAGCTCTTCCTTCTGCTCTTCCTCCCTTCATTTCTATACCATGCCAGCACCCTCTGCCATTTCCTGCTCTCCTTCAAAATCCTTCTACCACTGATGAGCTCTCCAACCCTTCTCCCTTTCTGCTGGCTAAGATCTTGATATTCCACACACCCATCCCTCCTGAGAATGCCAGTTGTCGCCTTAGCAGCTCCCTGATCCGTGGCACTCCATAGCACTGCTGTCGCAATCATGCTGATAATTCTCAGGAAGGCACTTCAGCCTAGTCAGGTCTTGACCGTTTTCATACCCCTTCTTGACTCCAGTCACGTGTGACAACATCTTCCTCCTCCTCCACCTGGATCACCTTCCCTCATGGTCTGTATTTGCAAGTGCCCGTTTAGTTAATCTGGCCCGCCAGGAAGCAATGCTCATAGGACATCTCTGGGAGGAAGGTGAAGGAGGCAGCAGAGGGGGTGGCACCAGGCACTTAGGAAAAGGGAAGGGCACCAAGTGCGGTTTCCTCAGGTGAACTTGGCCATCCTTATCCCTACACCAGCAAGTTTCTCTTCTCTGTCCACCTGGTGACTTCACGGGACTCTCATATGTCACTGGCTTCAGCTCTCAACAGCTCCTCCCACTGCCCTGGAGCAAACAAATACCCTCAGGTTTCCGAAAGTGGTCAGCAGTGGCCTCTCTGAAGTCAAGCAGCCCTGTTTTCCTGTAAACTTTCTGTAATTGAATGCTTCCTGCATTCCACCTGTTGCTCCCAATTATTGTGTCAACAGCCTGGGTATATTCTATATTCCCAGTCCAAGCTAGCTCACATAAATCAGATGAGAATGGATGGGTCCCAGTAGGCAGAGAAGAACATTAATTGACATTTGCATATCGTAGTTTTTTAAACTTTTATCTGTTGGGCAAGTTTGAGAGAACATTAACAAAAATATTTTTTAAATTATGCTTGGTTTATTATGCATAATAAAATAAGAAAACATTACATATTTCAAAAGGAAAAAAAAATCTCTGCTTTAGAGACTTACTAATATAAGGAATCAAAATATTTTCCAAAGTATCTTTCTGGGCAAAGACCAAAGTATTTAAAATTCTATTTCCTCTGCAATTTCTCTCTTTAATAGGCATAGTATGAAAAATTCCAATCTAAACAGTACTTTAGGTTTGACAAGACTAAAAGTAATTAAAAACTGAGTCTTTTAATGGAAACTAGTAGGCATCCTTAAGCACAGGCTTTATTATGTACACCACCTGTAACAAACAATTTTATTGAATAAGCATAAAACCCAAATCTGTTGCTCAATTGTACCACTAGAACACTTAGGACTTTTATATTTTTCAAATACATCATGAACATAGAAGATTCTATGTAAATCTGTTTAAAACCTCTTTAAAGAAACATTTTCATGCTAGTATTAAAAAAAAGGTTTTTAAAATTATAATGTACATGTTCTTTAACAATAAATGAGAAAAAGCAAGAGAAATGTTCTGTTAGTCTATTTGCGTGCTTTTTAAGAAAAGAACTCACACAAACAGAAACAGCTTGTCAGTAAGTACTAATTGAACTGTTTCCCACTAACAATACTGCAGTTGTTATCTGCACAATGCTCAGAGACATACTATTCAATAATTGCAGGGTACAAAACCACTTCTTGTGGTGATAAGAATGTAGGTGAAGTCAGTTTGTTCTTTGCTTTGAACAAATTCCCTTGCTTCTGTCAAAGGAGGTCAAAATCCTACAGAACCAGTAAATCAGTACCAGAAGTTGTTGACAAGGTGAGGATGGCTTTGGTATAATTAGCTGACACTTAAACAAACATGAAATGGTAATGTATGAGTAAAAGGTAAAATTATCTCAAACCACAAATTCAGTTCCTAGTAGGAATGACTGGGCATGTCTTCCCCTGAGTTGCCTTGAAGTCTTGAGAGGCTGGAAGGCATCTTTCTAAGCTCAGTGGCCAGAATCCACAACTCTCTCAAACTTCCTAAAATTGCTTCCAAAAGAACATGAAATGCTTTTGAGAGAGAGATCAGCATGGAGTCATCTGTTTGCTGACAGGTCTTTATCATGGCTCTCATCACATAGCCACCGCTCATAAATGGTTTGATTTACACTGTGCTTCTATTTCTGTTTTCATTTGTAGTAAAATGTGTGAGTATAAAATGATGTTAGTCAGTCTCAGTAATGCTTTGCAAACATTTTTCAGTGATGGTATAAATGAATACAGGAGATACAAGCATGCACAGAATTCTAGTCCTCCTTTACTCTTTTAAAAAATTTGAATTAATAGAATTCAATATAATAAGGAAACAAAAGAAAATGAGAAAGCAAATAATAATGTCATTATTTAATCTACACTAGTACAGCTTTGTTAAAGACAAGAATACGGAAATGTGAGTTCATACACATTCAAAATAGAGACAAATATTTATTTTATTTGCACTGGAATGTTGGAGCCTCCCATTTTCTTTTCTCCAGTGATTGAGAGTGAAGATACAGAAAATGCTTTAGACTGGAAAATTATGACCTACTCAATTGCTTCAATTCAATAAAATATTTATGTGCCATAAGCAAATATAGTTGAACTATGATCTTTTATATTTTTTTCAGTCTGCCTTTATTCACTTTAGAGGCAACAGAAAACTATAGGACAAGTAATTATGTTCTTATGTTTTGAACTGATTTGGATAGATAAATGAATGTATAGTCATAAACACAACTATAGAAGGGTTTTTGTTGGAAGAAACTTTAAAGATTATCTGGTTCCACACCTCCACCATGGGCAGGAACGCCTTCCACTAGACCAGGTTGCTCAAAGCGGCTTCCAGCCTGGCCTTGAAAACTTCCAGGAATGGGGCACACACAACTTCTCTGGAAAACCTGTTAAGTGCTTCACCACCCTTATTGTAAAAAACGTCTTCCTTACATTCAATCTGAATGTACCCTCTTGTAGTTTAAAACCATTGCCCTTTGTGCTGTCACGGCAGGCCCTGATTAGAAGTCCCTCTCCAGCTTGCTTATAAGCCCTCTGCTTTAATTTTTCCTGAGCAGTGCTCACACAGCATCAAGGCTTTTTCTGCCCCTCACACTGCCCCACCAGCAAGTGGGCTGGGGGTGCACAAGGAGCTGGGACAGGGCATACCCGGGACAGCTGACCCCAACTGACCAAAGGGATATTCCAGACCATATGACTTTGTGCTCAGCATATAAAGCTGCAAGAAGAAGAAAGAAGGGAGAGCATTTGGAGTGATGTGGTGTTTGTCTTCCCAAAACACCATTATGTGTGATGGAGCCCTGCTCTGCTGGAGGTGACTGAACACCTGCCTGCCCATCAGAACCAGCGACTGAATACTACTTTGTGGCTATTTGTGAGGTAAATTGCCTTCTGAGGTTATGATAGCATTTCAGGTAACTAAAGGGCCTAGAAGTTTGATTTGTTTATTTTCGTAACAAATGCAACAGGCACACACTCATATATAATCACATAGTCCAAGTCCACTCAGTCCCTCTTACATAGTACCTCCTTCAGACTGGTTCCTATCACAGCAGAGGCATCTGCTACATTTTTCACTTTCACGTGGAATGTATCTTTTCTGTTATTGTGACAAATATGCCATTTTTATTGAAAGTTTCGGTCTCCCTGGCCTTTCATGTTTCACATTTCATAGATACAGCTTGGGAAGGAACTTACTAAGTCAAGAAGGCAGCCTGGAAGGAAAATATTCAAGGTAGTTTTTCATTTCAGTGTTCTTGTGGACATGTGTTTTGTTGTGGCTTTTTGTTGTTGTTTTTATTAAGGATCTACAGGAGACACAGTAATTATAGTCTTCAGCTAGAAAATACATTGTTGCAAAAATCATGCAAAGGCTTTCTTTTAAATGCTGTAGTTTGGTAAAATTACCCTTTTGAAGCTTCAGGAATGCTATAATTTGTATTAATTGATAAATTGATAATATAATTTGTATTAATGGATGAAAACTGATGATTTTTTCATCAATTTAAAAAAATACATAAACTAAAAAAAAAACCAACTAAGTTCTGCATGAATCCTATGGTGTAATTCTGTGGTAAGTGTAGAGCATGAAACAAAGTGGCAATACTGGCTCAGGACCTAAAATTTGACTCAACATCTACCATGTTTTCAGCTCTAGTCAGTAATGGAAGCTCAGAAAAAAAGGAGAAAAGAAACGCTTATAGAGCTTTCTCCTTTGAGGAGCTTCCTGGTCCAAAGAAAGGTTTTAGAAAGGAGGCCAATTATCAGATTCACAGAGAATGTATTCACACATATCATGTCATGTGCTGCATCCAGGCACTGAGGTTGCACTCATCTCTGCATGTTCAAAGCTGTAGAAATATACAAAGGTTAAAGAATGCCATCGATCAATTTGACAGTGGGGACAACATCACAAAGCCAAAAAGAGAAACAGAAACTGTGAGATGATGGGGTCAAAACCAGAAGAGTACACCTACCTGCTAGGATAACTCTTGGTATACATCTACACTAGCAAAATGGGCTCTGTTGTAGGTACAGGCACTTTTCAAACATTCCAGCTCCCCTTTTTTTTTTAACTTGGGAAGGAGAGCTGTCTTATGCCACTTGCTTCATTTACTTTACTGAACCAGCAAATGCAGGCTGTCAGACTGGTGTTCTCACGAGGTTTGTGCATGGCTTTTCCACTGGGGCAAAACAAGAAATGGGGATTCTCCAGGGGCATGGAAGGCAGTGGAGGCAGTCAGGAACCCAAACAGCTGGTACCCGTGGGCTGGGCATAGACACAGCTGTCCCCCACCATTGGCAGTCACCTCCAGCTGGAAAAAGCCTGAGAATGAGACTGGAAGGCTGGGAGAAAGGAAAAGCACAGACTGATGGCAGCAGAAACTGAAGTCTCTGTTTTCAGGGTCAGATAATCCAACTATCTGTGTGATAGAGCTCGACCTACATTTGGCACAGCAGTTCATTAAGCCATCCTTGCTAATGTCACAGACTTCACTCTCTGAAGTGATGTTGCCATGACCACTTCCCTTGATAATTTATTCCACGGTCCAGTTGGTTCTGCTGTTTTTCAAAATGGAACTGTAAATTAGAGAGTGTTAATACATAAAGACTTGTGCATGCTTATTCTGGATGGGAAAATTCTAACTGGGGTGGTGGGGCTTTTCTATTTCAGTAAGAATCAAGGTTCCTACAGTGAAACCTGAATTAATTTTTGATAAATAAGAAAATTTTAGCAGATTCATTTCTGTATGATAGATGTAATTATGCCTTTTCTTTCATTATAAATGACTGACAAGTACATTTACAGTTATTATTCAGAGCCCTCAATTGGTTTACCAATAATTGTCTTTATTTTGAAACAAGAGAATCAGGAAACATGTCTGTAATTTAATAACAGAGTCTGCTTCATTTTAGACATCTCTGGGGACAGCTGCTACCATAATTTTACAGTTAAATTATATATATTTAAATAGCTTACAGATACTGAAAATCAGCTGAAGAATTATTCTATATTGAGCTGTGCAACTATGCAGAAAAGTGTGTGTGAGTGTGTGTGTGCACATGCATGCACACGGTTGCAAATTTTACTTTATTACCATCTGTCCTCTTCACACACCAGAATTAATCTGGTTCCGAATAAATAAATATATAAACTCCATGTTTAAATTTTGTCCTAATTCACTAGAAACCTAGGATTGAGAGTTATTATCAGATAAATTTCAGACAGATAGACCTTGAAGACTTAAAGGCGGAGAAAACATAAAAGTTAATTTGTTTTAGCATTTTGGCGAGGCTGGAAAGAAGAATGACCCTCCTGAGACACAGAGGGCAGCACCTTGCTCTCAGAGACAGCAGGGCTATATGATCTTCTTTCATGGGACAATAGCTCATGACTTCATTTTAGATATGTTCCAAAACTTTTTGTAGTTTCTGGAGCAATTCTTCTTTGGTTAATTTGTTGCTATTTTTCTTCGTGCTAGTCCAGGATGTCAGTGCTAAGATTTTCTTCTGTTCCCATTACTTTTGTCCTCATATATTTTGTGCGATGGTGATATCTCCTTTCAACCAGAAATTGTTACAGCAGAGAACTTAAACTTTTTTTTAGTCTCCTTGTAGAAAACACTTCATTCTTCTTATCAGCTTAGCAATCTTTTTCTATCCTTCTGCAATGCTAACATTTCCTTGAACAGAATTATATCTAGAATTCAGATCTTGTGAGGGTATTGTTACTTTCATGGCCTCAAATCATCTTGTAATCAGCTGGTATTTCTTTGCTGTATTTCTGATTATATCACATTGAGCTCCTGACATTAAAAAAAAATACAGTTTTCCAGGAATAGGAACTTGAATTTTGTCTTGTTCAATTTCAGCTGAGGAGTACTTTGACTCTCCCTGAGGTTTACACTTAAGCAAGACTGTACAGACCTGAAAGGAATTAAGAACCAATACGTTCATTCTACAGTGGTGTAAAAATTACATGAGTTTTAATTGCTTGCCTGATTTAGCTTTAAATTTTGATTTATGATGAATTTATGATGCTGAAAACATCCGCCTTGGTCTGTTACCTGACAACAGCTGCACGATGAGCAATCTGTTTGTTAGCAATTTCTCTCAGTCCATTTACTGTCCTTGTTCTAAACATACTCCTATGTAAGCAGCCCTAGGTAATAAATCATACTTAAATTTCATATTTGCATCTAAACAAAATGACACAAACATCTGGGAACAGATACAATATTCGATGCTTTTCCAACAAAATGTATTATTGACACTGCACCTGTTCTCTAATGTGAACAATTCTTTCTCCAAAAAATGACATTTAACCATGGTACATTTAAGCTTCAAAGGGTTAATCTAAGATTTAACCATGATAAGCAAGGGGAAAGAGCTGTGTTGCTGTTAATTATATACTTCTCAACAGCAATGATCAGATACAGAGCACACGGGGAAAAATAGAATGCAGAAGTTTCTGCTGAGTCTCAAATAGGAGTTCTGTCTGAAAGGAGAAATCAGAAGGAGTGCTGCTTTTACTTTTATATACTGGTACAATACAAACCTCAAAATATAATTTTTTGCTGAAATATTCCTTTCTAGACTTTTCTTCATTTTGCTGCCATATGACTTTTTGTTTTGTTTTATAATTGTTGTATTATTTCCTTGACACAACTGGAAAAAAGAAAGTGTGCTATGCCATGTCATTTATTGTCCCCATTGTTACCACTAGTAAGACTTTTCTATTTATTTTGATAGCATGGAAAACACATAGTTCAAATTAAAAGGGCAGATAGCAAAGAGAGCTCAGTGCCTCTGTTACAGAAAAGAGGTCCATGACTTGCACAGGACTCCATGACATCAAGGGATGGCCCTCATAGCTTTTTACATTGAAGAGACGGTGAAAAATGGGTGAAGTCTGAAACAGCACCACCGTCTTTGAAAGCAGTTCCTGTACAAAATTTCCTGAAATGATGGCATGAAATTGGATGCTGTGGAGCTAGGTCTCAGAGGAAGGAATACCCATGCATTCTAACAATCCTGGGGAAATCTTGTGGGGCATGGATGTAAAGAAGGACTCTTCCAAGGTCTACATTGTAATCTTCATTAAAGTCAAAGAGAAGGCTACCAGCTCAACTGTGATCTCAGCCTTTTAGGGGAAATTTGTGTGTTGTTAAATGTTTTCCCATGTAAAGACCTAACCTTTATTGATTATGTCTTATTAATAAACTTGATGTAATGTAGTTTTGCTAAGAAAATGAATAAGCACTACAGAGTAAATTCTGAGGTGTCATTATTAAAATTATTCTGAAATTCCCTCATCTTACATGGCAGTAGACAGGTTTTTTTTTTGAAAGGAATGTTTACAATTTTAAGGCTTTTCATCTTTCTGCCCTGCCAGATTTTCTATCAGGCACATTATCTGCAATTCTCCTAGGAGCCACTACTTGTCAATGTGAAAAAACCCCATAGAATGCAATCACACCCATCCAATTGAGGAACAGAAATAATTTACATAAGTGATCAAACACAGAAAAGCTCGAATTTCAGGTATTTCCAGGGATGTAGCCTAGAGATTCAGGAAGAATCCTTTCTTCTTCTCCTCCTTTTCCCCCATATCATCATAACCTCAAATAAACCCTGAACACCTAAGAAAATTTCATATGCATTTGAGAAAAATTTTATAGTCACACCTAAATTGTTAAACAGGCATACACTGGAGATTCTCATTCACCACACCAGTGAGGTCTTTTCACAAAAGAAAACAAATTTATATTCTCCTTTTATTTAAAAGCTAACTACAAATAAAGACACAAGAGGAAAATTAAACTTTTTTTGCTTTGCAAAAATGATTAACTAAATACCAAGGATATCTGGTAAGACTATCTCCTCCAGATAGAAGATAATTTTAAATTTTCTATTTTGAAAAAATCTATTTATAAAGATAGGTATCATGTGTTTAGATAAAATTATACTCTTCACTGAAGGTAATCTAAGAGAAAAAAGGTGTGTTTGGCATTTTTCTGGTTCTTAATCTGAAAACAATGAAACATTGGATAAAGAACCACATTTGTCACATAAAAAAAGTCTTCTGAGCTGCAGGATACTTAGTACATTCCTAAGTTGTTTTACAGAATCTTTTGAAAAGATGGTAAGTTTATTTCTACATAGCCTTTTTTTACCAAGTTACAGTATTGTTTCTGTGATAGGTTGAAGAATTTTAGATACATTAAGATTGCAGTGTCTTTCTGACAGTCTCAAAAAATCTGAGAAACTGGAAATTTCACCCATCTTTTCTGAGCCGTAGCTCAGTGCTCAACAACAAGGTCCTCTTCTCTTGCATCTCTTGGTGATACACTCATGTAAAGCTGGTTTGAAATTAGAGTGAGGCTTAGTTTGATTTTTTTTTCTAGTTTACTGTTCATTTCTACAGGATGCATGGCATGGTTTAAGAATAACAGGAGGCACTGACTGACACCAGTTTATTATATTTTACTCCAGAAAGGAGCAGAGTAGGTCAACAAGCAGTGACAAAACAGATTTCACCAAAAACACTTGTTCCAGTACAAATCACTCATTTACCCTCTGCCAATTCACTTCTCATGAACATCAGTGCAGCAGTTGCTTCCATCCATACTGACAGCTGACATATACAAGACAACATCATTTTTCTGCAGGGATGCTAGTAGAAATGCACTCAATTGAAACAGTAAGAAAGTATGTTTTAGTGAAGAGTATGAATTCTTGGAAGGAAACCCTAAGTATGTTTCTGCCTTTTAAGTTCATGTTTCTTTTAATTGTATCTTTACATAAGCATTTTAAAACACCTTGAAGCAGAAATTGTTTACTAGTGATGTAACAATCCCTGTAGATGTTGAACTGCAAAAACAGTAGGTTTTATTACTTGTCCTGATAGCTTTGATTTACAGCTCTGGAGAAAGGTCACAGAATAATGCTGATTTCCACTGGCTGAATATCATGTCACTGGTCTTAGAGAGAAAGAAGAAATGCTCAAAACAAAACTATCCTACTGGAAGAGGAGGTTTCAACAATGTATTTCATAGTCATCATTCACATGGACCAAGCTTGCTATTGTTTTAGAGGAACACAGATTCCACAATAAAAGCAAACAGCAGCCATACTCAATAAAATGGTGGCTGCAATATAAGAAATTTATGGTTTAAGATTAAACCACAGATTTCAGTCATTGCAGGAAATCACTATGAATCACATTTTCAAAGCAAATAACTGGGAAATAAGCATTGTAAATTCAGGGGGGCCAACTTGCTACTGAAACATTTATTTTCAGAAAGTGGTTGTTTTGTTTGTGGCAACCCCTAATCATTGCTCACAATTCAATCATAACTATACACTTATGTACGGTAATTATTTCTTCCTTTTTTTTTTTTTATTACTTGTGTTCCAGGTGTCTTTTGAGGCTGTGGTTCCAACAGCATTGGGACATCGCTTCAGTTTGAGAACATAGCTCACTGCTTAGGGAGTCAGATATGGTATACTCACAAGAAAAAACACCTGTATTTGAAAAAAGTGTTTGGTTTATGTGTTCTACTTTTTGCTGTTGCATTTTTTAGTACCATTGAAATTTTTACAGTCTTTGAGCCACCTGCACATTTTCTCTCCCGGCAATAACAAGATTTTTGAGGTCTAGTATTTATAGGTGCCTCTATGTTTGCCATGTAGTCCAAATTCAGTTAAATGACTGACATGGTGGCCATTTCACCTAAAATACATAACACGTATTATATGTTCCAGATAACTGAATAAAATGTAGAGTTGAGAATTATTAGGTGTTAGAAGAGAAGCCAATAATCCCTAACAACTTGTATTACAAAAGTTCTTCTTTCTACTGTAAGCAGACACCATTTTTTTCATACTAACTAGTAGTTACTGGTTAGCAACTAACTCATAGTTATTACGCTTATAAAATAAACTTACTCACAGATTTGTCTCAGTTCAATTACCAATTACAAATGACACAAAGCAGACAGTTCATTTTTCTCACTTGCAGTCCTCCAAATTCCTGGAATTTTCCAAAAAGACTAAACATTACAAGGTCAGAGTGCCAGGCCCCACAAGTAGCATCAGCATGTGCTGCTCTGAGAACTGCAGAGTGCAGCTACACCTTTTAAAAGAAGGAAATGGTGAAGTGAAAGATGTAAAAAGGGACTTAAGCCCCATTAGAACAGTGCTTCATAACACTTTGTCAAGAATGGGACTTAATGATTCATTAACTGAAGTAAAACTTGAGTAATGTCTTTCCTTCGTGTATATATGTGTGTGTGTGTGTGTGTGTGTGTATTTTTTTTTTTTTCCACAGATAATTTCCTTTGTACAATAACTACTGAAGATAATTGCTTTAGAAGACTAAGGAAACTTGCTCAAGTGTGAGGATTTTGTCCCTGTGTCCTCTATTTTCATTAGCAGTTTTCACTAAATAGACATAAGATATGGCTTGAAACAAAATCCATTTAAAATGTTCACTAACTAATCGCATATAACACTGACATTGTATTAGGTCTAAAGTGGTGAATTCACCTTTGACATCCCCACTTGTGAAAGTTCACTTCTGATCTGCACAACTTCCAACTGCCACAAAGTGGGAAAGAGACTTTGGGCCCTCTGTGCCTTTAAGAAAGTTCAGTTCTCTAAAATGGTATAAGAAATCATCAAAGAATTGACCTGTAATTTTGAAATTTATGAACAAAATGAGAGTTTGGAATCACAGTGATTAGGTAGTCTCAGTCACAGGGGAAAAAAAGGGACTGGTAAAGTGATGGCCATCCAAAAGCACTGAACATAGATGTTAGTAAAACTGTGATCGGGCAGGACATTGGATTTGTAAGGACAGCAAGTTTAGTGTCCAGCGCCATTAGTCAAAAGTCAGAAGAGATGCAAACAATCATGTGTTGTGGCATCTTCCAGCCTTGGAGTACTGCGTGGGGAAGGTGTGCACTGCTCAGCAACTGTCTGTTCTGGAGCACAGCCCTGCTGTTCAGGTGGGTCTTGCAACTCCTGGAGCACTGGCATTGATCAGAAGCTCACTGGTCTCATCAGGTATGGCAATTTACATTTAGGCCTGCCAGGAAAATTGTGTTTGAAAATAGTTCTACGTTGATGTTGATTCTGTAAAGTGCAGCGGACATAAATCAAGGGATATTCGCAGAAATAGCATGTTTATTGTCCCAACATTGAATCATTGTCCCCAAGATTATATAATTTTATATTCTTTAATTAGGCAATATGCGTTATGATTTCTGATGGAGTTCTGCCTTAGGTTATTGTATAAAATGTTATCTCAACATATGTGTTCTGACTGGCTGACGGCCACCACTCGTAGTAATCAATCTAGCAATGTTATTTCATAGTTTCTAATATTACTTTGCTACAATCAGCAATTCTATTTATTAGAAGTAAAGTTAAACCAACTGATACTATTAGACCTAATAATTGTCCAAAGGTTGAGTATATAAGTAAGCAAGAAAATATTGTATCTTGGAAATATTTAATTTGGTTAATTCCCTGTAGCATTTCACAGACACTCTACTCTGTTATCAAAATTAACTGTATAGTTCACTGTATGCTCAGTTCCAAGAAAACGTTACATCTTCTGTGTATCTGAGTGGCTTTACATTCTAAATAGCCTACAAGACTTTAAACACCCAGTATATATTCTCTAGAATAGGAGCTTTCTTCTTGGTTTGGAGTGCTATAACTTCCAGTTGTTTGCTGCCCACAATATTTATCACAGGGCAAAAAATGCCACATTGATTAATGCCTGTATGTCCCTTGTTCGCTGTCAGATATTTCTTTTTTTGAACAGATACTCCAGAAACATTTTCTGCTGGTGTTAGTGGGAGAGATATTATTTAGCTATGACACTGTTTCACTATGTCTACCATTTGGATTAATGGGTACATTTAAGCTACGAAAGCCAGAATCTAAAAGTTTCTGAGAGGAAATTTAAGACTGTCACGTGCAAGTAAATATTTCTTAAAATTCAGTCTGAAAGATTGAGAGGGGCCACAGAATGAAAAGAAAGCAACAGTCCTTAATTAAGAAAGGCAGACACAGCCATTAATACATCTTTTTAGATATTTTGGAATAGTGGTGAATGGAGATGAATGTAAAGCAAATGCCATTATAAGAGTTACTTCTATTTTCTCCTAATACATAAATGACAAGGTCTATAAACTCCAAAACCATGGAGTAGCATATTAGACTTGAAGCATGACAGCTACCATAATAAAGACTCATACCTAATCAAATTCTCATAGTTAATGAATAAACATTTTTTGAGTACTGACAGCTACAAAGTGATTAGTATTTGCAAAGATTGTTGCAATATCTTGGGGACTGAGGTTACAAATAGCAAAGCCCTCTGTCCTTTGTCAGGTATTTCAGTTTTGCACATGCATTGGGGTTTATTTAAAATTGAAGTAGTGAAGGACTTGTCATGACAGCTCATAAGGAAAAAACATATACATAACACAGAGCAAATGTACAATAAACACACATTACCATGCAACCTTTTGATTTGCTGAACATCATTTGAATGTTATAATGATGGCACACAAATACAACAAAAGAGAACACTTCTTTTACAAGTTGAGAATACAAACCTGCATTTTACAAATTTTGAATGTTCAGTGGATGAAGAGAGGACTGAGTTTGCCTGACAGCCCTATGCATCAAAAACCCAACTGAAAATCAGTTAAAAATAATAATATAAAAAAAATAATATAAAGGGTTTAACTGGTATTTTAATACACAGCGATGAGTGAGCGAACACTGCTGTTCTGGTGCTCCTGCTGGGCTGAATGCAGCCCAGAGAAGGACCATACTGTGCCTACCATCAGCCTGCTATTATTTCTTCAACAAAACCTTCATTCCCTACTGCTGCTAAACACTCATTTCTGAACAAGCATAAAACGAGGAAGGCAAAGCCCATTCTTCCCATGAAATTTAAGGCAAAATCCAGCAACAATTGTTTTGCTGTCTCAGCCCTAAGATGCATGTATTGCAAATATAATGTAGCCGTTCTTCTGAACAAGACAAAAGTGGAAAATTTCCTGGTTTATGTCCCTTTCCAGCTTCAACAGTGATGACACGACCAAATCATTTTTATACATTTCTCTGTTTATAAAATGGAGATAATGAGGCCTCGTTTGTGAAAGATTCAGGCTTATAACTGAAAACTCAGGCTAAAACGAGGTCTTTTTATTAACTGCGGAAATGGTCATCAGACGTTCCAGAGGACAATAAATCCCTTTACAGTGCACCTATTATTGTGCAATGCTGGTGAATGGATAAAAAAGATATTTCATTATTCAAAGGAGTTGTGAGCCAATTCTTGCAAGCTCAGTCTTCTCTCTCAGCTGTTAGTGGGCTTGGTCTGCCTGTATGAAAGCACTCTGCTGCTTTCTTTGCATTTCTGTCATACCTGCTGTGGCAGAAGAGAGGATGTTCGAGGCATGTCTCTCACCCAGGCAACACTACCCCACACCACCTCCCTCCCCAGCCATGCAAGAGCTGTGTCTGTTCCATGTGGCTGCATTCTTTTGCCAGGCAGATTTGATGCTCAGAGGGACCAATGACTTGCACTTGACTAATCAACTTCGATTGCTAATTCCTAGTGACTTTAATGAGAGCACAAGCATAGGCAATCCTTATCTAACCAACACTGTCGGGACTAGCAGAAGAGAAGATTTAGCTTCTGGTCATAAAATTATCTTTTCTTTAATTTTTTAAGGGTTGTTGGCAGCATGCAAACTCTTTCAGTCCTCTTTCCACCTTTTCTCTTTTCATACACCGAATATTGACTTTTGTAGGATGCAGGATACTTTATATATTTGAAATATTTTTCATAACAAAGGACTAGCCTCTTAGAAATGATTTTTTTTCTTTCATTCTGAGTGAAAAAAATGTAATAATCTATGACAAATAACAGGCAAATTCACAACAAACATACTATTATATCAATTAAAAGAATCTTTTCCCTTATTTTAAAGTTTTTATAGAAATTATATTTTTTCCTAAATTAAATCTAAATTTTCACTATCATTACTAACACCAGCACTTTTCAAGATCTGAAGCTAAGAACTGCTTTACTTTTTAGGTAATTTTGTATATAACTATGCCAGAACTTATAGCAAGTGCTATGCAGTAACCTTGTTGTAGTTGCTTTTGTGTGTATATTCGATGATGTCTATCAATTATCAGTGTAGGATCTTACTGTTTCATCAAAAGAGAGATATTGGCTTTGTTGAGGCTCCTTGCAGCTCCATATTTCTATAAATCCACTAATCAAACTCCTGGATCAGTGATACCATTGGTTTCCAAATATCCACTCTCAGAATGATTTCTTAGAGCACTATTGAAGCACTCTCTGCGCCACAGTGCATAGCACCCTTGACTTCCTCATTTTTATTTCATAAGAAGCCAGAGACACTGAAAAAAACTTTATTTCTGATTATCAGAAATCAGAAACATTTGAAACATATCTGAGAGAAAAGTGTTAATAATTTACTCCATTTTCTTCCCAGATTTCTTTACAATACACTATTTAATTGTAACAGCAAGTATAGGGTTAGTTTTGACTATCTATTTCCAGATGGAATGAGGAAAGAAACTGCTGCGTTTCCTGTCAAAGTTCTTGCCACTGCTAAAAACACAAAGCCAGAGGGTTGTCAACTTGTGGGTTTCTACAATCATGATAGTTTATTTAAGTGTTTAAACTTAGTGTATCTCTATGCCTAGATCAGTGGGCAGTGCAGCACAATGGGAAAGGATGTGTAAACAGAAGTGACTGAAATGGGCTACTCCCACTCCCTCCATATGATAATACGGGGATTATTTTGGTTTAAATTCAATCTGGATTGAGTGAGTCAACTTATTCTTTGGGTTGAGTGTTTCAGCTACTCATGCGGTTGGACTCTTTTCTTAAGGAAAAATTTTAAGTACGTGGTGGAAGATCTTGTGGTGGTAGAACCTGCACATTGGTTACGAGCATAATGTCCCCATTAGCACTTAAGCACTTAGAGAGAAGAGCTTCTGATTTAGCTGCCTTTGAAAAAAATATATTTTATGAACACCAAATCTGCTCTCAGCAGTGAAGCAGCACGTGGTAAGTGGAGACAAGCAGGGGATTAGCTTCAAAACTGTACTTCTACCCAGAACAAAGTAAGTGAAGTACAGCCATTAGCACCTTCCAGGCCAGCCAGAGCAAAGAGTTCATTTGGTACAGCACTTCTGCTCTCCCATACAAGTGCAAACGGCACTGCAATTTCCTACCTATACAGCTCAAATACAATCTTTCCTTCAATCTTTAGATTCTAAAACTTTATTGCATTACTCACATTGCTGAACACCATGAATGATTTGAAGAATGCTTTTTATAGGGTATGCAATACGTAAGTTTGTCACTAGTCAGTGCATTGGGAATTTCTGGACGTAAATACTTTTTGTCTGTGAGATAATTTAATCAGGCTCTTCCTACACATGAACTGATCTCACCTTGGAAGGATGAATTGGATAGAATATAATCATGTTTATCAGAGAAATTTTTCATGAGAAATACAATCATGTTTATCATGAGAATATAATAATGTTTATCAGAGAAATTTTTCATGACAAAATACTAATCCATTCTGTCTCATATTTAAAAGTGTTTTATTTTCCTGAAGGTAGCCTGTGACTACAAATGAATGAGCAACCCCAAACAGTAATTCCTGAAGGAATTATGTAAAGATAACACTAAATAAATATTTGCAGATTCTCATAACTAATTGATAAGTTGCTGTCACAAATTTTTTGAATCCTGGCAGTGTTTTACAGAACCTTTGAATTAACTTTGGCTTTCATTTGAAAGCCTGAATCTCAGTGAGGCTGTCAGATGTTGTCTCCTGACTGACTGGTAGGCAGCATGTCTTTTTACAGCCAGGCAAAATATGAATTTTCTACATTTTCAACTTTTCAGACTACCTGGGGAGCAGAGCACAGCTTGTAGAAATTGTGCTGAAATTAGATTTATTGCCACCCAGAACCAACTTACTCAATATAAGTGGGAATAATTGCTCTCTAAAGTATATGAATATTACACAAAAGATTACCTATTCTGGAATGACTTTGTGGTGTTTAAGTGCTGGATCAAGCAGCCAAATTTTAAGAAGCACATAATTTTTGCTCCTGTCAGTATAACCTAAAGTTGAATCCTCTGTGATTATGGAAACCAGATTTCAACTACAAGCTCTCATTCTATTCTTTTGTCACAGTGCCTCTAGTTCCTTCACTGAATGCATCATTACTCAGTATTACTTTCCATAAACATCAGTCAGTTCTTGGAAAAATGCTCTTTTTTACTGATATTCACTATGTTTTGAACAGAAAATATAACTACTTTTTTTTTAAGGATTTCTGTTTCCAGAATATACAAAACATATAGCAGATGTTAAGGCTCATAATGTAGTATCCCCTCTGTTAAAAAAAGCGAAATTATTATACCTACTTGCACACCTGGAACTGAAGTACAGGGATAATGCCCAAATTTCCAAGAAATAATTAATTGTGAATGCTAATTACAGAAGCCCAAAGGCATATTTTTCTTTTCTTTTCAGAGGATTTGGCAGCATGTGATACATTCTTGAGTTCAAAATAGATCCTCCACGAATTTTCTCCTGAATGTATCTGCAAAACAGGTTGGGAGAACTTCCACTTGTTGTATAGAAAATGAAGAGGACAGGAGTTACTCTTGTCAACTCTCTTACTGCCTGAAACTGCAGCAATGCGCACTTTGCCTGTGGAGAGACTTACTTCTGCTGTCCTGAGTTCAGCATCTTCCTTATTTACATGTAAGAACACGTTTTCTACTGCTTACTACCCTACCTGATGGGAGATCAGGCTCTCAATTCTCATGTCTTGTAGCATAATGCCTCCCAGAGCAGACAAGAAAAATTTCAGGAAAGCTCAAACTCAGTGTCTGCCCTTCTGGGAAGTCTAGATTTAGGAGAAGTGGGACTTTTAGGCAGCTCAACTGTGAAAAATTCTGAGATATTTTTACGAACTCAGAAAACAATGACATCTAGGATCTTTTGCAGAAGGACAATAAAATTATTTTTTTGATACTTGGATGAATTCTTTGCTAAATTTTGAGTTGCTTCAAAGTGCAAAGAAATAGCATTCTACAAACAATATGAGACTCGATTTTTTAGATAAACAAATATTTTTTCCTTTCTACCTTCTCTGAAGAGATTCATATTTTGGCTGCAATTTATATATACATACATAAATGTATGTGTTTGTAAAAGTGGATATAGTAAGTAAGTAAGTATATGCATACTAGTCAACCAGGGATAGTTTCTTATCAAAGAAAACCCAGCCTAACAGGAACATTTCCCAAAATTATAATAAACTGGAAAAAGCATAAGGCAATACTTATAAGTCTTGAGAGCTTTGCTGTGGTGAGCTTCAGTTTGGAAAAGCAGAAGCACTTCATTTTCAGAGCCATACCATTATGAGGTTAATTTTCTAGGACTTAGAAAAACTTAGCACAAATGCAACATCATGAAGGCTTCAGAAAAAACCAACCAAATAGTGATTTGTTTGGAAGGGAGGGACATTTGTTTGTACCATATCACATCTGAAATTGTTATAAGCAGCTGTTGTTTGTTTTGTCTGCTTTTCTTTAAAGCAAACTTGAATTTTTCTTTTCTTTTTTTTTTTCCCACAGAGCCATGTCCTTTATATTTTGTTTTATGAATTCTACTTATTTTAGGATGCATTTTAACAAAGGTAATGTCAAGATACACAAGACACATCATGTCTTTCAAAATTCAAATGTCCTTCATTCTGTTTATTACTGTAGTCTGTGTTTTAAGTTTGTTTTGCTTTCCAGAATGTGCATATAATTTTCATCAACTGTCCTTGCTGTGGGAAAGAATCCCACGGTGCTAATATTTCAGGGGTCTGTACCCAGACTCAGCTTAGAACATCTAAACCTCACTTGTGTTGACAGATGTCCTAAGTTGAATCGTATAAAGAAACCACTCAGGAAGACCGGCAAGGTACCTGTATGTAATAGAAATTATTTGACTTAGAGGAGTGTAACTTTAAACTGCAGTGGTATAAATATGAACGAAAGTCCTTAAAAAACTCAGCTACATGAACACAAATCGTAGTTACAGATCTTAAACAGCTGCTGTTACCAGCAAATTTGAATTTTGAAAATCATGATGTGTCTTGTGTATCTTGAACATTACCTTTATTAAAATGCATCCTACAATAAGAAGAATTCATAGTTTAAAACATAGTGCATACCAGCAGCTACATCAGACTTTCATATTTCTGACGCAGTTTAACCCATGTGGACCATTTTACATAGTTTGGAACTTTTTTGTGAGCTGACTGAGTAGGGGCAGAGTGGAATGGAGATTGCTGAGGAGTGGACAGGAGAATCACTTCTCCACAAACTGTTGAGGTCACATCTGAGGGGCCGGTGAATTTGCTGCCTCCAGTGACCAACCTGTGATCCAGGCTTTTCCAGGAACTGTTCTGGGGCAGCATCGCAGGGTGGGAGATTGGATGCTAGCCCTGATTTTCCTGAGTGGTTTCTAGAAGAAGTAGCTTCATACAATGTTTGATTCGGTTACAGAACCAGAGCTGTTTGCACAAACCAGATGCTGAGCATTTTGCTGCTTTGGTACAGCCTGAGAGCCCATTTTCATCCGCAATGGGAAGAGGCTTTGAGCCTCTGTTTCACCTTTGTTTTCTTTTCTTTTTGTGCTTACTTGCTTCTTCATCTCTAGAAAAATATAGCTCCTTGTTTCATACTTAAAAACAGAAAGAAAAATGGATCAGATTCATTTTCTTTTCTAAAGGTGCCCACATAATGACATTTATAGAAGTTAAACTTGAAACACCCAGGCTAATAAGGGATTATTGCATTGTCACACTCAGAACTGTATTTTATAGTATTTTTTTTGACTAAAATGCTCTTTAGAAAAGTACTCTTTATTGTTAATATGTATCATAAATAGTGTACATGTAGTAATGATTTCTGATATGAAAGAAGAGTGGATGCATGGCTTTTTATCATGTGAACAAACCATCTTCCATTCAAAGAAACTGTATTTTTGTGGAATATTTGGTTGGAGCACACACCAACATCTTTTTAAATATCAAGTACTGGGAAAAAGGCAATAGTCCAAATAAAAAAAAAGAAAAAAATAATGAAAAAAAAATTTTAAAAGGCAAACAGAAAAAAAAAAACCCAAACTCAAACTCTTCATAATAGTGATTTCTCACTTTAAACCATATCACAAGCCTTACAGCTCATGAAAAATGATAAAACCTTCATTGGACCACCAATGCCAGAGGAAAAAGAGATAGTAGGTCTTACATAATTTTCTCAAGTTAGTTGTAAATTATAATAGCTTTTCAAAATGAGAATGCTTCCGTTTGTGGCACTCATTTTATATTCATACAGACTGTATTTGGAGTATAAATATTTAACACCAGGACTCTACCATTTAGAGTCTCTGTATACAGTGCCAGTGTCTTCCGTGGGCTGATTATAAGTAGGCATGTAGTGAGGGAGATGTACAACAGTGTATTCCTGCTTTCGGTATCTGGAGGCCAGAGAACAGATCAACTCTTAAAAAAACCCAAAGGGATTTCCAATTTTCAAGTTCACTAGATATCTGGGTTGCAAAAGAAATGGGGAATACAGATATGCTAAAGCTGTGAGGGGGGGGAAGTGGCAGGGAGGTGCAGCAGCACTCTGTCAATATGCAGGCAGATCTCAGTCCCCAAGGACATGCTTCTTTGGCAAAACCTGAAAAAACCCCAAGGTATAGCTTAGCAGGTAGCACTGCACATGTTTTCTAGTGATATCTCTGGAGCAGAAACATAGTACTCTCTCTTAGTATCCATAGTAAAAATATTCCTTCTATACATTTTGAATTATTTTCGTTTGGGGATCTCAAAATGGGGGCATGCTTAGCTACTCTGCCCTACAGTAAAGCATTCATGTGGTCCTTTTTTTTCCATGGGCAAATACTAATAAGGCCATCAGTTTTGTTGTTTAAATGCAAAAAGGTTGTGTCCTTCAAAAAGACAATGTATAATTTCAGAGAACTTAGACATTGTTTATTATAAGTTGTTCTTGTTAATTTTTAATCTTTCCACTAAAAATGTAATATTCCTTTCAGGAGGTCTGGACACTTTACTCTTAATGTGTGACTGCAGGTATAGAATTCAGAGGGATTTGCATTTGCACCTGATTTGAAGGACCTTCACCTTTCTGATACTGCCAAGGAAAAGCAAAACTCCTTCTGTATTATTTAGTTACAATGCATGTGGTCTTTTCTAGTATCCAGCGCTTCATTTGGAACATGAAATGAATTTAAAAGCAGATATAGTTTTTGTCTACTATGTTCTTCCACCATATTAATAGCTTTCCAGCATCTCATTCCCCAGTCTGTCCATATATCCAGGGTTGCCCCATCCCAGGTGCAGAATCCGACACTTTTCGTTGTTGAACTTCATATGGTTGGTGATTGCCCATCTCTCCAATTTTTCAGGTCTCTCTGCAGGGCCTCCCTGCCTTCCAGGGAGTAAACAGCTCCTCACAGTTTTGTGTTTTCTGCAAAACTTGCTCAGTATCCCTTCCAGTCCTGCATCTAGGTCACTGATGAAGATGTTGAAGAGCGCGGGATCTGTGGAACCCCACTGGTGACAGGACCCCAGTCCGATGTCACCCCTTTCGCTATAAATCTATGCCGGACCTGTGAGCCAGTTGCTCACGCATCACATGATGTGCTCATCACATGATGTGTCCAGCTGTGTGCTGGACATTTTGGCCAGCAGGATACTGTGAGAAACAGTATGAAAAGCTTTATTGAAACTCTAAAAGATTACATCAATTTGCTTCACTTGATTAGCTAGGTGGGTTACCTTGTCATAAAATGAAACCAGGTTCAACAAACAGGACTTTCCTCTCATGAAGCCATACCGGCTGTGACCAATGACTGCGTTGTCTTTCAGGTGTTTTTCAATACCTTCCAGAATAATCTTCTCCCTAACTTTACTGGGCACTGAAGTGAGATTCACAGGCCTGTAGTTTCTGGGGTCCTCCTTCTTACCCTTCTTGAAAATCAGGGCACTGTTTGCCAGCTCCCAGTCAGCTGGGACCTCTCTGGATTCCCAAAACTACTCAAAAATCATGGAGAGAGGTCTTGTGATAACATCAACGAGCTCTTTGAGGATTCTTGGATAAATCTCATCACGCCCTATAGATTTGTAGGGATCCAGCTGAAGCAGCAGTTCCCACACAGTTTCAGAGTTGCCTGGGAGCTGATCATTCTCACAGTCATGGTCCTCCAGCTCAGGGCACTGAGACCCCCTTAGTTCATCATCCACATTGAAGACAGAGGCAAAGAATACGTTTAACACCTCTGCCTTGTCTCTGTTTGTGAGGTGACCATCTTCATTCTGTAACAGGCTGATGTTATTTTTCTACTGTTTTTTGACACTAGTCTGCTTGAAAGTACATAATGCTACAGAGAAATAGTCTTGTTTCCTCAGTCTCAGACTGGAAGAATGAGTCCGGGCTGCTGTCTCCTCTGTCCTTTAAAATGCTTTCATCCATCCTCAAATTAAAAATAAATAATAAAAGAAAAGTAGAGCAGCAAAGAGAGGAATTGTAATGAAACCAGAGAAAGCACCGACCTCATCATTTGAATTATTTGTTTCAGGAGAATAAAGCTTAATCTGTATCTAGAGCCTTTATAAACACACAAGTATGCTGAGTCAAATCTAATTATGGTATGACCAATTATTCAATATTATTATGTTTTATTAGCCTCGATTACACACTGAATGAAACATCTGTAGCCTAAACAGCAAAATTTACTTGAACAATTATATTTTTTAAAGAATGTACAACTGTGTACAATATAATCAGCTACTCATAAAGCCTATGGAAATAATAGCCAATTACAATCTCCGGGCATTTAACTATCTCCACAGCCTCTTTCCCTCTAGGTTCAGTATTATTCCTAAAAGGGTTGAAACTTGTTCAGTGACTTTAACAGTATTTTTTTTCAAAACATCAGAAAATCTTGTGTAGATCTGTTTTGTTTGCTGGTTGGTTCATTATGATTTAATATGTAAACAAGATGAAGAGCAATGCATACAGCACAATGAACCCCAGGGTAGTACACCAGCTGTCGATTTTCTTCACAAAAGCCCCTATTGGGCTGTTTTGGATTTGTGACTAAAACAGTGTTGATATCTATTGCAGAACAGTGACTGCACAGCATCAAAACCTTTTCTTTTTCCCACTCTGTCCCTACCCCAGTGACTAGGCTGACAAGAGAGGTTAGACAAGAGATTGGAAGATGACAGAGCTGGGGCAGCTGGCTCAGATTGGCCAAAGGGATTTTCATAGAGTCATAACTCAACAACTAAAACTGGAGAAGAAGAAGGAGGAGAAGGAGAAGCAGAAAGAAGGAGAAGGAGAAGGAGAAGGAGAAGGAGAAGGAGAAGGAGAAGGAGAAGGAGAAGGAGGAGAAGGTTTATTTTTCTGAGATGGTTACTGTGCAAAGGCTGGCATTACTCTGCCTCTGGGGGTGGTGAATAACTCCCTTTGCTTGGGTATTTTTTCCTTTTCTTTCCTTCACCTATTAAATTGCGTTTATGTTGACCATTGCATTTTCTCACTCTTGTCTTCCTAGTCCCATTTCTCTAGCAGAGATGAAGTGAGTGAGCAGCTGGGGATAAACTTGGTTAGCAGCCAGAGTCAACTCACCACAACCTGATCTGCATTTAACAAGTTTAAATTTCCTTTACACACCATCATTTATTTTCATAAAACTTTCGTAAGTTTTATGAAGATAATGTCACTGTAGAAAGGTGATGGTTGGTATTCCCTCTCATCAGATCATCTGGCAGTGAGGACTGGAAAAAAAAGGCTTTCCTAGTAGCCAGCAGTATTGATGAATCTTAAAAATCTTGCCTTTTTTATTAAAAACACAAATATAAAACAGATATTCCAGGATGACTAAATTCTATTAATACTAATTCTCTTCTCTCTGTATTCCCCTTAATTCCCACTCTATATCCCTGAAGGAGGCTGATTTAAATCTTGTCCAAAAAAGTTATTTTAATGCCATTTTTTACATAAGACTTGTTAAAAAAAGAGCTGCCCCCACCAGAAAAGGAGAATATGTGTTGTAAAATGTCCTTCTTTTTCAAGTACTATCCCAGTGACTAGAAAATTTTTAGTAATTACTGTGTGCTATGGAAAATTTCTGTTACTTTTTAGGAAATCTACTGCTGTAGCAAAAATTATAGCTACAGTAATCTATTTTATATCTATGTCTGGCCTCTACTAAGGCCAGATCCTTAGTATAAAATGCTCATTTTTGTCAAGAAGGCATATGGACTTGCATCTGCTGGGAATCTCAATTTTTTCTTTTTTTTTAAATTAAGGTTACAATACTAATATTAGTGTAATCACAGTTTTAAAAGGACACATCAGCTCAGAACTCTTTAAACTGCAACACAGATCTATCTCACTAGATCAGGCTGCCTCACCAGATCAGCCAAGAGTGGGTGTTTTTAAACTCTAATTTCAGGACATATATTTCTGCAGCATCTTTGTGGTAGCACTGCTATCTTTTGTATTTTTTAAAACAGAACAACTAGCTATTTTCCTCTTTATTGCAATTTTTATTCTATTTCACTTTGGTTTATTTTATTTAAGTTTACTTTATTTCACTTTAATTTATTTGAATTATTAAACTTCCTTTATCTTAACTCATTAATTTTCTCACTTTCGCCCTTCTGATTCTCTCTCCCCATCTTGATGGGGTGAGCAAGCAGCTTTGTGGTGCTTAGTTACAGGCTGGGCTTATAACGAGTCAAGTAATAATGTTAGTTTGACAACTTAGACAAAAATCTGTTTTCATCTTTATGAAAGAAAAATGTGATTGTCATTACTGTATAAAAAAAAAATTTCAACAGTTGTGGAAATTCCAAAATTCCAAAAGAAAGCACTCAGTAAATTGAGGGACAGGATTTCTTGTACGGAGATGCCAGTACAGAGAGAAGAAATTTCCCAGGGTACTTCCATGTCTGAAACACCACAGATTTGCTTTCTAATTTACTTTACAAGAAAAAATGAAGACATCAGGCATAGGGAAGACAATATTTTTTTATATGTGGTATTGTGAGTAAGAAGTATCAGTCATTTTTATGACATGTCTTATTTTTATTAAAATAAAAAAATTAAATAGTCTCTTCTCTCATGTCACCTGGACTCCACAACACTTTCAAAAGCATCAAATTTATTAGATATTTGTATTTTAAAAAATGTTGCAATTTGTGTATAAAGACAGAAGAAAAGACTGCAATAAAGTTAAAATATTCTTGTCCCTTCAGGTCTTCCTCTAGGACTTTTGGAAAAGCATTAATGAGAAAGGTTGGTTCTCTCCTAAGAATTAGGATATATATGTAATTTTAGCAGGTTATTTTCAGATTCTGAGGTTACAGTAACCCAAATTTAAGTATCAGTAGTAAATTAGCTTTGAATTACTACAGCAATGGGTTTTGTCTTGTAGTATCTAACACTAACAAAAAATTTTAGAATAATTGATTATCTGGAAAAAGGAAGATGAAACACTAAGACCAAAGACTGAGGGAAAAAATCAGAAATAGGCATTTTTAAGGTCCACTCAGTTCTTACTAATTTCACTAACACCTCTTCACACTGACTTCACAGTACTGTGGAAGAAACTTGTTACCAACACAAGAAATTGAGGTTAAAGACCAGATAAAAGATGCTTTTTCTGAAGAGAATTGAGATCTTTACCGCAGAAGACTGTGATATAGTTTGGAATGCCTAAATTTTTGGTAAATGCAAAAAAAATGAAACTTTCATCAGAAAAGGAAGTTATTAAAACCTTGCAATAGATGTGTAATATTGGAAGCAGGTTTTTGCAGAATAGCCTATTTAGTCAAGACTCTTACTGAGATCTGTATTTTTCACAGAGCAGTTGTTAGTTCAATACCCAAAGCAATACAAAATTACTGCATGAATCTGATGTGTATTTCTGCTACCTGGACATGGAAACTATTAATAATTCTAATACAATAAATGTTGCAGTCTCTACTTTTTTCTTAACCAGTTATATATGGATAGATAGATATAGATATAGATAGATAGATAGATAGATAGATAGATGAAAATACTTAAATGCAGTTTCTTAATTCCTGACTGAACTGTTTGACAAGGCATTTAGCTTTAGCTTGAGTAATTTCCTCTTCAATAGTCTCAATACTATTAGACCTTTTTACTCAGGGTAGATTAACAATAAAGCAGAATTCTGCCATGTCTTGCGCCTCCTTGGGCCATCCCAGCAAAACATGGAGCATGGCCATGCCTTTGTAAAGAAGGAGGAAGGAACTTACTGGCTTAGTTGAGTTTTAGGGAAGAGCAGCTAGGTCACTGTCTTCTTCAATATTCCACATGAGGTGGTACACCAGAGAAAGGAGGATGCTGCTTCTCTAGTGCCTGAGAATGCAAGGAGGGAAGTTTCTGTAATCCCCTGTACATTACCTCATAACTGGATACAATCTTGTCCACAAGCCTGCTGATTTTTTTAAGGACTATAGTAAAGATGAGCCACTGAGTATCCATTGCTCATTCAGTATTGCCTGATAGCTTTGGACAAATATGCAGTTTATTTGTTTTTGATGTTTAGATTTATAAATTTTTCTCAAATTATGTAACTTGCAATTGAAATTAATTTCTTAGATGCAAGTTATAAATTTATTTCAAAGATTCAGGCAAACAAAGATGGATAACAAGCTCAGCAGTGATAGCCAAATCAATGGTTTCGGGGGGGGGGTTGGTGGTTTTTGTTTTGTTTTGTTTTGTTTTGTTTTGCTTAGTTTTGCCTGTTAATTAAAGGAAGAAAAGGAAGAAGAACTTGAAAGCAGAATGATGCAATTCTAATGAACACATGAAACAACAAAACAAAACTTTTCAATGGTATTTTCAACTGCAAGCAATGATTACAAAACGCTCCCTGCTGTGGTATTTACATTCTAAGAAACTAGATTGCTTGAACAAACCTGAGGGGGAACAATACAGCCTAGAGAACTACTCACACAGGATGAACTCATAGCTGACTAAAGAAGTTCCTGAGGTAACTGCCTGAGCCCTAATTTTATTTCCTCTTCTTTCTTATAATTTTGGTGTGGTTTGTTTGTTTACTTCTTTGCTTGCTTAGAAATTTGGTCTTACTTTACAATTCTCAAAGATAATTATGATGTGGTTTTCAATGTAATTTTTCTGGATGTTTAATGCAGTCAGTAATTCTCGAAGAAAAATATTAGAAGTTACTGAGGCTGCCTATTCCTTGACTTAAAATACATAGTCTTAGCAAGACAAAGAAATGCAATTGTCTTTAATACTGTCAATGAGATATGTACAGATATATATGTATGTATGTATGTGTAAACTTTGCTGGTAAATTTGTCAAACACACTATCCCTTAAATGAGAATCTGTCCTTACGTACTGTGGTTTTGGCTGGGATAGAGCTGATTTTCTCCCTAGTAGATAGTATGGGGCTGTGTTTTGGATTTGTGGTGAATATGGCGTTGATGTCCCAGGGACTTTTCAGCTATTGCTGAGCAGTGCTCACACAGCATCAAGGCCTTTTCTGCCCCTCACACCGCCCCAGCAGCGAGGGGGCTGGGGGTGCACAAGGAGCTGGGAGGGGACACAGCCAGGACAGCTGACCCCGTCTGACCAAAGGGACATTCCAGACCATATGGCTTCGTGCTCAGTACATAAAGCTGGGGGAAGAAAGAAGGAAGTGGTGTAGTTCAGAGTGATGTTTTGTCCTCTCAAGCAGTCATTATGTGTGATGGAGCCCCGCTCCCCTGGAGATGGCTGAACACCTGCCTGCCCATGGGAAGAGGTGAATGCACTTGTTCATTTAGAGTGAGCAGCTCTCATTTTTTCCCCCACAGTGGGTTCTGATTTCAGGACTGTTCTCTGTTCTTCTATGTTTCACACATATGTTGCTGAGGAGGGTTCACAATTACATTGAAATCAAGAACCAAAGCAAAGACCTGAGGGTTAATGTGATTGGAACTGAAATCACTGAGGCTTGACACTTCACAATCCTTTTTTACAAACTTTACTTTTAGTCATGTACAGAGATAGGGGTAAAGCCTTTAGCCTATTTATGAAATAGTCTTTGCTTTTACATGCATCATGGAATAAAGCTCTTTTATCCTTGCATCTGGATTTGAATGCAGAGCACGTAAGCCTGTTTCCAGTCTGTGATGTCTAGAGTGGTTAGTTGGTCTGGACTGCATCATCTAAGCACTAAAGTTGTACAAGAGAAGGCCAATTCTGACTTTCTCCCACAAGATTTCTCCCTGGGAAACATTCCCAACTACTTCTGATGGTGCAGATTTTCTGCCTTTTTAGCACTTCCCATATGTGCCCTGCTTCCTGAGACTCATTTGCTTGAAATCGAGAAATGAGTTTGACATTCAGATGAATGCATCTACATCCCCTCATACGTGTCCAGTGTCTGTACTGTTAGGCAGCTTTTTTCTGATACATACCAGAGGATAGTTCACTACTCTGAAGATAGTTCCCCCCAAGAGTGATTAGGTAAGGACCAGTTTTTTATATCGTGTTGCTGTGTTTGCTGGCTGAAAGCAAAGCAAGAGTTCTGCCACTACAAGCTTGTGAAACTCAGTGGCTAAAGAGCCAAGACAGATTTTCTTAAAAGCATGCAGGCATTTAGAAAATCCAGTGTTATTTCCATTCACCTACCTTATTTTTTAGGTAATAAAAGACCACAGAGTTTCAATGAAATGGAGCATTGAAATGTTGTAAGTAGTCTTTCCATTTTTTCCACTCACAGACTTGTTTTGAAGGGGTTTTAGTGGTGGTTTTCAAAGATATTGAAGACATTACTTGTAGAAAAAGCAAAAGGCTCTCTTTGAGATCCTCCCAGAAGAGATCATCAGTACTTTTACAGGAAATTTATTTTTATACTCTGTAATTTTTTGAAGGGAAGCTATAAGGGCAGGTCTAAATCATAGATTCTGAAATACTTTATCTGCCTACTGACTTGTAGGCAGGCTTGAAAGCTAAAATGAGCAGCACACATTGCTTCCTTTCATGTGATGAAAGATCCAGTGCCTGTACCAATTCTACAATTTCTGTAGAAGATTTTCTGTGGAATTGGGCAGATGATTGCCTTTCTAATTTTTTTATTGAACTAAATGAGAAAAGTTAGTGTAATCTCCCTCACATAGTCAGTGTTTCCCTGCATTTAATTTATTTTCTGCTGTTTTTCTTTCTAAAAACATAGGGAGCAGACTGCAAACAATTAAGAGAGATTTTTTTTCCATTTATTAATAAAAAGAGTATTTTGGAGATAAATGTGATGAGGCGACAAAAGTTATCTGGAAGTAAATTACTGAGTGGTTCAAGAAACCTTATTCTTGTAAGCTATCTGTGGTCTTGCAGGTAAAATAGATCAGTGAAAGAGTGAGACTACTTCCTTTTAGAGTGATTATAAACATGAAATATTTTCTTCATGGCTCTTTCTCAATTTTCTGCAACTTACCAAGAGAGTGAAGGGTGATCTGAAATGAAGCTCTTTGTCACTTATTTTGACTTTTCTCAGTAAAGGAACCAGCAAAGGAGTCTTTGTTAGGATCTTTTTGCACAGAAAATGGAGGCTGGTTTTTGCTACATATGTTCAGTTATCTGGGAGGATTTACAGAGTCTAAGACAGGGATGAATGAAATTTCTGTCTTTTAATATCACTGAAGGAGAAGAAAAAGCAGAGACCCTGTTCTCTGAAGGGTGGTTCAGATACACAACACACACAGGTTTAGGAACTTCTAGATTAAAACTTTTGAAGATAAATGGTGAAACTAAAGTATACTGTTTATATATACAATGATATTCTCTCTGTCTTATCTTCAAATCCTGTGACCTCTTGCTAAATTCAAAAGTTTGCTTCATGTGGAGGCACTTACGCATAAGAAATGGACTTGGAACTGTCCAAAGCTGCCATAGAGACAGAGGAATGCTCACTGTGAAAAGGTCTTTTTTTGTGTGTTTACAGAAAATGTAGTTTTGTCGCATATTCATGAAACCTTTTTATTGTAAAAATCCCCCCAAAGTTAACCAAAAATTACATTTTCTTTCAAAACAAACACATTCTTATATTGAAAATAATTCCATATTTTCTACCTGTTTAACTAATAGTTTGTTTTTTGTTTCTTCAATGTATTTATTTTTTGTCAATGTGACACTGTTTTAAGAAAGATGCCCCTTTCTTTCCCTCCTTCCATTTCAAACGTTCACTGTAGAGATGCCTTTCCTCCTAAGGAAACACACGATACCATCAAGGAGTGAGTAATTTAATCTAGCTAAAGATGTCAACTAAGTAAGCATTTATGTTTGGGTCCCTTTTCTACATTTCCTAGAATTGCCTGTAGTCAATAAGACCTTCTAGACCACTATGTATCACACCTGCTTCAGATACCAAGATGGGATGAATCAAACTTTCAAGTGTCTCCCTTATTTTTGTTGTTTTAAATTTTCGAATAGCTCAACCTACAGTGAAATAAGAAGAATAAATAATAGGATTCCTTCCTTAAACCACTAGGATTAAATTTTCTTGGGTATTATTATTCTTCGTTTACTTACAGCATATCTGTCCATGTGTCCATTTTTTGATCTTTATCCTACTCTTCCCTGCTGGAACTATTTCTAAATTGAATTAATAAGCAATTTTTAATTCCTGGTTGTTTTTATCCACAACAGTTGTACTGAACTGATCCTTTCCCCTCTCATTATTCTTATAAGAGATATCTTATTTCTCTTGTAAATTAAAAATACTGCACCAAATGTAATGAGTAATCTAAGTAAATATTTAAGCACATGAATAACTGTAGTAGTTTGGGAATTTATTACCATCAAAATGTTTTTCCATAGTTCGGGACCTCAATAAAATATTATTAGTCACAAAATGTCACTAAAGTATTTACGTTTACTTGATATTGAAATACACCTACGTATTTTTAGCTGTAAATTTTAGTAGACATGAGCTTAAAATGTTTAATATATTTTGCAAAAGCAACCAGTTGTGTACTGGGAACTATAAGAGGAAAAAGTGTTATGAAAGATACTAGCTTTTCTAGTTTTAGGAAAACGTCCTGGTTTTAGGTTGGCATATAGTTCAACAGCATACCCTAAATTATTTGATATTATGAAAATATTTTTTTTGAAAACTCTCTATGTGGAGGGGAAAAAGAAAAGGTGAGAGGCTTCCAGTTGTTAAAGCAAATACCCATCTTGAAAGAAACTTCATTGATTTTCTGTATGTATATGATAAATCTTTGTAATGAAATCACCAGATTGGAAGATACATATTGCTAAAACTGTCCAAAAGACAGTACTCAAACTCTCCTTGCATGGAAAATCAGTGCAGATGTATGTATTAAAAAATGAAGCTTGTAGCTGTCTTTACAGTCTTGGGCCTCATTTTTGTGTGCATTAGAACAGTCTTGAAACACTTTAATTCTATAACTGAATATTTACATTCACCTTATGGTTATTGCATGTGTCAAAACTGGGAGGTGGGACATTAAGAATCACAGTACTTTATTGAAAGAGATTTTAATCAGGTAAAAATGAGAAATTAAAGATTTTTTAAAGCTTTTACTTATAGAAGCTCACCTTATATTGTGAACTAGTTTTTATATTGATAGGATCTTCCATTATTTTCTATGTAAGATAGAAGACTAGCTACTTTGAAAATTTAAAACACAATATATGCTAACATGTTTTTCACAGTAGTGTTTTACTATTGTGCATTGAGGACTGAACGGTAACTTGATAGTCTCTGGATTTTATAGTTTTGCAGGAACAAAAATAAACAAAAAAAAGTTAAAGTGCCACAGATTTTTCCTTGTGGAATTCCTAAGTCATTATTTAACTTCTACATTTACATCTTCTTCTAGCATTTACAGTAGTCTGCATAAATTCTGTTTCTTTTTTACCCTGAAGGCTTTTACAATATTTATTACTATTTTTTGTTGTTGAAAAGCATAAAGAGATTAGTTTTGTGTGTATTTGCAATCTTCAGGTTGTGGGGATGGGGGAAGAATTGATTACCAGTGTTTTGGTAGAGGGAGGGCTACAGGAGTGGGTTCTGTGAGAAGCTGCTGGGACCTTCCCCTGTGTCCATCAGAGATAACAAGAGATGAACTGACTGCAACCCCCATTCCGCATCCCCTTCCACTGGAAGGGAGGGGGTGCAGGAAATTGGGGAACATGTTTTAGGATTTGTTTTTATTTCTCATTATTCTACCCTCATTTGCTCGGCAATAAATTATGCTACGCTCCCCAAGTCAAATCTGCTTTGCCTGTGATAGTAACGAGTGAGTGATGTCTCCCCGTCCTTTTCTCAACCGAGGAGCCTTTTGTTATGTTTTCTCTCCCCTGCCCAGCTGAGGAGGGGAGGGATAGAGGAGCTTTGGTGGGCACCTGGTGCCCAGCTGGGGTCAACCCACCACACAATGTTTTACAATACAGCTTTAAATCAGTGTTGGAAGAAGAAAAAAGGCAAGCATACCAACCCAATTTGCAAAAGACAGTAACAATTCAGCTATGTTAAACCAAATTAAGTTTAGGGTCAGGAATCATAGAGTAGAATAATGCAAACCAAGCTACTACACCATTCTGCTTCATTTAGTCTGTGATGATAATGAGGTATCGCTGAATGCTAAATAGATTATACACGGAAATTTGGGCTTGGAAGGAAAGCTCTCATCCTTTTTATGGCAATGACAGAAACACCAAACATATCTTGAACCAAATATTTAGTGTTATAGGAGACATTCAGTAGCCCCTCAATCTCAAATTTAACGTAAAAAAGTTCTTTTAAATTTACTGTCACAATTAATTGTTTTTCAGTACCATCATTGCACATTTCTGGAAACAATTTTCCTGCACTTGTTCTTATCCTTCTGTAGTTATTTCCTGAGTCTTAAAAAATCTGTTTTAAATTTAGCCTTGTGAAGAATCATTTCAGTGCAATCACTGGATGCTGTTGAATATAATTTTCCTGCCGTCAGTCTAATTTGTGACTCTTATAGCTATGGTTCAGTCCTTTCCATTTAAGGCAGCCCCTCTACTGTTTGTTCCACTACTAGTCATCCAAAAAGTACTGGAAACATGTCAGCCTCAAGAAATTTGTATTGGAAAACGCATATCTTGTAGGAAAATACATTCCAGAAGAACACATTTTACATGGGTTTGAAGAGCCTAAAAGTAGTAACTCAAGTGTCATGAAAAAAAGAAGTAACTGTTACTATATTCTGCAGCTTGTGTTGAGGTCTTTGTCTCCCTTCTCACTCCTACTCTGCTCTACAGTTATACACTAAACCATCACTAATCAGGACTTCACTCATCCCTATACACTGCAGATTGCAAGCAACACAGAAATTCTCTCTTCATGCTTTTTAGCAAAGATTTTGTAATGCATAAAGATTTAGTAATTTGATGCATCAAAAATATATTCAAATATTTATATACAAATTCTGTTCGTGAGGGATTTATTGTTTCTTAACAAACAGCTATTTTGAAATTTCTATTTCTGTACACAAATAGATACCCTCTTAGGTGTTCCACCCTACAGACAGAGCTGGTAGTCATGCACACAGTTAAAATTAGTTTTCATTTTAAACATCCCCTATGGCTTCAAGTCTCACACTTTCTATAGTCATTGTATCAAACAACAGTCATAAAACCAAATCATAACAACTTTACCAGTCCCATCAGCATGTTGTACCCCACAGGGAACCTATGTTCTGATCAAAAAAGTGTTCTCAGTAAATTTTTCAGTGAAGATTTTCCATGCTGAACTGGACATACCATCACAATATAATATTCTTCCTGTGGAATTTCAGTGGCATTTCATTTTGGGGAAAAGAAAATATAGGAATCAAAGTAACAGCTTTAAGCACCTAAAAAACTTCCAATAAAACTTATCAAGGTCAATATTAGAAATTAAAAGTCTGAACAAAGGCTGCTGGAAACACTGTATTTGTGTTTGACAATAGCTAGTCATAGAACAAAATGCAAGCAATAGACAGGAACCAAGGATGAAACCAAATATTCATTCTTAGGGGTGGCCGAATCATGGAATTATGGAATCACAAAATTGAGTTTTCTCTTGAATTATGATATTTTTATATTAGTTTGTTCCCCAGAGGTCCAGTATCAGGGATATGGGTATTTTCCATACAGTCAGGCTTACATTCAGTCAGGATGTTCTCCAGAAAGGTGAACAAAGCCATTAAAAAAAAAAAAAATTGAAATATGAGATGTATGCCAAATGGGCCATAGGAACATAGGTCAAATGAGAAAAGCACATACTAAACAGTTACTTATTTAGCTAATGATGCAAGCAACCTTTCAAATCAAAGTATAAGTAAAGACTGAATCATCCCATGTGTGCACAAAATAAGCCAGTTAATGGTTAAAATTGATAACTTATCATTTTTATAGTATTTGTCTGCTTACCTTTTCAATCTGAACATCCTTGTAAAATACGTAATATTGATGTGGGGGGAAAAATGCCTGAAAATAGGGGTATGATCTTCCTTTCTAAAAGGCAACATTGACTGAAAAGTTTTGACCTCCTTCAGTGTGTGTGTTTGGATTATTTCAGTCATTGCCTGGTGCCAGTCCTTCAGCCCCTTATGAGCAGCCCCAGCTTCTGCAGGCTGTGGGCCAAGGAGAGGCGGTGGGGCAGGCAGCGGGGCAGGGATGGGCACCCATGCCTCTGTGGCCATCCTGTTCCCTGTGAGGGTGTGGTGCAGGACCTGGGGCACCCTCTGTTTGAGGGGCAATCAGATGTTGAATTCCAACCCAGCTATTGATTGTAGCAGTGTAGCCATGGTTCAGGGGTATTTTAGCTTCCCCTCTACTTTGCTGAGCATATTCTTCCTCCCCCAGCCAGAGCTTGGTACCTTCATCCACCTGCTGGTACCTACACAGCAGTCCCAAATTCAGGAAAAACTGAATTTCACCCCAGTTACCAGCAGCTACAGATATTTTTCAAAGGCTCCAGTTAAGCATAGCTCCCTGAAAAACTATTTCTGTCAGAGCAAATGGGGACCAAGATGGTTTCTTTTGTTTTCCAGCTGCTCTTTTGTGCCATGGCCTGTACTTAATCCTCTGTGACATGTGGCCCAGTTTATTCACTGCTAATGAGAGGGATACTCTCATGATGTGGATATAGCTGTGATACCTGAATTTCCAGACTGTAGGCTCAAACCTATACACTGTGCCTCCTTTCACTCTCGCCCCTCTCTCCCCTGCAGCGTTTCATTTCTGTGTTTGTGTTCACTGGGCAGTGCAGTTATGGAAATCCTCTCTCCAGTGCAGTGTGTAAAATGCTGGCTGCATTGTCAATGTAGAGGTATATGCACGTATGCACACAAGCACCTTTCCTTATATTCATTAATAAGTGGCTGGAGATAAAAGTATAGGGAGTCTGTTATGCCCACAACTATTATACAGGTCAGACGAAATAAATTTTTTCTGTGCAGTGATTAAGATTGATGTGGTGTTCCTCTAACTCTGTGTGTCATCTTGCCTCCTCAGGAATTATTTCTGTCGCTGCTTACTTTTAAGAATCTGAACATAAATACTCATCAAAATAAAATATGTTTTTTAGGTTACGTGGTTTTTAGCAAGCAAGACACTGGGGTTTGTTAGATTTGACAATCTCGCTCTGAGGCTAAATGTAAAATATAATACATTTAGCCATTTTACATGTAAGCATTTGTTTTGTAATGCTGAGAGAATGGGTTACAATTGTAAAACATAAGTCATAGCAGCAATATGAACTAAATTATTTGTATATTAAATTTCATAGTAGTAAAGCCAATGAAACATAACATTTTTTTTCTAAGACTTTGGTCACCAATGCTGAGGAAGGCTGCACAATAAAATTTGTTGTTATAAGTATTACAGTAGCAACATAGCATCTCTCACAGTCCCAGCTTGGGACTTAGATTTCCCTCTGCACCATGTAAGCTACATTAAATCAGGCATTGCCAATGGCACATAAGCTTTGTGTTTTTACTACAGCAATGATTATGAGTCTTTGGTCAAGAAAACAAAGGCTAGTTACACTTGGGAACTATTCAGATAGAAAAAGAATGATTCTTGCCCTGAAAATCTTCCAGTGTTCTCTCCCATCTACGAAGGGAGTTCATTTATGCAACTTCCATTGCAGCAAATATTAGCCACCTTAGAAATAAGGTACTAGAAAGGATAATTAGTACCAATGGCAGTCAATACCAATGCAAGGAAAGGAAATGAGAACCATGCAGGATTGTTTATAAAAACAAAAGGGGTGTTTATAAATGTTATGAGAAGGGAAGGTAGAAGTCATCCCTCAAGGTCCTAACAGTGGCTGCTGTGACTTGGATATTTCTCAAATGAATAAAATTTGCTTTCTTTTTAAATATACAACCCTAAAATTGTAGAATTAGTCCTTTTTTCTGTCATATACTGCATTATGCGTCTTTGGTTTAGGTCACTACAACCATTTAAACCCTGACTGAATAACTGCAGATTTTTTTCAACTGCTGTCTTCTCATTTTCCCATTCACAGCCATTATGCTTACTTGCAGAGAGTCATTCATGGAGTCTGGCAGCAGGAATGCAGCAGCCTGGATTTTTACACTGGAAAAGGTATTGCATTTTCTTTGCCTTTGAAAAAGGCACAAGGATATTAGAAAATCTTCCTTTTTAAATTAGGTCTCTTATCAAGGAGTCAGCAGCCAACAGAATGAAGCTACAACACATACTAAGTCACACATCAGTTTATTCTTCATTGCCAAGCAAAGGGTCACTGACTTATTCTTTCTGTTCTTAGGGTGTTTTAATAGAGATAAAATTGGACAATTGTGGCCTTGTGTGGTTCTTTGATTACATCCTGCAGAGGGGTCAGGGACAGCCAGGAGAAATGACATCCCCTAGATGTGTCTCTGGGGAATGAGAGCCTGCATTGGTCCTGCCAGGGATCTCTCTGCTCGTGCTGGCACTGCACAGGTCAACACCTTAAACCTGTGCTACAGTGTTTACTCCCCTGTAATAATTGATGTAAATATACAACAACTCCACTAGGTTTTGGTTTTGCAGGTTTTTTCAGGTTGGATTTTTTCCTTTGTTTTTACAAGATATTTCCGATATCATGTAAGGTTATCTTTTCATTTGATAACAGGTGTTGAACAACATCTTTTCCGGAAAACACATATATAGAAATGGGTTTAAAAAATGTTAAATCACAGGTTTGTGTATTGCTGAAAAGAAAGTTATTTAAAGGACTTACAAAGCAAATGAAGTATAGTATTCTACGGCTTTTTCAGGCCTTGGAAAGCTTTGATGACAATTAAATAGTTCCACTGCCATTGGGAGGCAAGAATTGATGGGGGATCTCTGTGAAGATCATACCTCAGGAAGGAGAAAGTGTATTTTGGTGTAATAGTAAAAGCATATTCCTTTCCAGGGACATATATCCACTGTCACACTTACTTTAAGCAAGAAATATTCTCAACAATGTTGAAGCTGACTAACAATATTTCAAACTCAAATTTTTTTAAAAAATTATTTTTGTTTTAAGCAAATGGTTCCTCAGATTTCAAATGATGCCGCATTCCTTTCTGAATCAAGCAGGCTTACTGGGGTTGGTAAGAGAACATAAGCTAACAATTGGGCTAGCACTTCATGAGTAATGGTGCTTTCATAGCTTCCTGAAGTTTTACAATATGCTTGACACAGTAATCATATGGGTAGCAAAAACATTGTAAATTATGTTCTTAGTAATTTATGTGACAACATAAGTAAGAACGGTATTTGTGAATACTTAAGAAATCTTCACAGAATACAAATTGCTTTCCTATAGAGTATCAGCTCTACAAGAATATAATATGTATTTTGCAGTACTAGAGCTGGTGTGAGTTTAGTATAAAGTATTTAATAAATTAATTTATTTTTTAAATGGACAGTTAGAGATAAAGCTGCACACTGTTGTCAGTGTCTGATAGGAGGGGATGGGATTCAGAGCCTTTCTCAGGTTCCTGAAAATGCCAGTGGCCTGGTTATTGCTCTGGACATGTCTCTGCCACAAACCAGAGTGAAGTAATGACACACCAACCGAGCTGGCACATCCATGGGGTGCAATGCAGCACCTGGCAGAGGTACTCAGCTCAGTGTGAGAACCAGCCCACCCTCCGCCTTGCACGGCTGAAGCAACAGCGGGATGCACAGGTAGAAATTGGCGGGCAGTGCTGCAGCCTGTAGACATATATTCTTGCCCCCTTTGGTTTTCATGAAGATTTTCTTTCCTAATAAATGGGTTATCAAAACAATTTAATGAATTGATGTTTTGAGTTGTTTCAGAAGAGTCACAGATAGTTATGTGCAATAGCAATAACTACAGATATTAAAACAACTAAAGACAAGACTAATGTCAGTTTCAGCCCTATATTTCCTTTGAATTTATCTGCTCAGTCCTCTCCAATAGTAATGCAAATAAAAACGGTTAATGTAGCAAAGGCACTCAAGCTGCTGAGTTCAGATTTTGCCTCTTTTATTATTTTTTTGGATGTCCTAGCAATAGGAAAACCATGTCAGTGTATTACCTTTTTTTGGCTGTTTCATTAATCAATCTTTAGGAAAAAAAATACTGAAATCAGAAAGAACACAGATTGTGCCTATGCTTCTGTGAAGACATATTGAGTTTATCTCCAGGAGAGAGATGTTTTAAAGGAAAGGGGATCCCAAAGGAGACTCGTGAACTATTGACTCAGTAGACAGAGATGGTTAGGGAAAAAAATCCTTCTTTCTTAAAGGCACAGGCTGCTTAGGTGATACTGGATTTGTCTTTGTGCTGGAAGAAGGTATGTTATAGAGTACAAGATTTGACTGGAAGTAACCCTACAGACAGCTCACCGGATGGCTCATTAAAATAAGGTATGTCAGAGTGCTCTGGCAAACACCTCTAGTGTCACCATTACGTACAGAGAATTTCATCATGTTTCTGCACTAAGGCTGCTGCTGAAGCCAAAGGGCAAAAAGGTTGAAATATTTCTGTGCCCATACTAGGCATCCCTGGCATTTTTATTTCCCTTTAATGCATCAAAACATTTGGTGATAATTTTTTTAATGGACTGCGGTGGCCAGCTGGTTTTTGCCCTCCAAGTGGCATGCCACCCTGGCAACTCTGTGTTAGGAAAGCCTTTGCAGCCCTGAGATTTGGTGACCTTAGTTTGGACCTTTTGTCTGGCCATTTTCTGTACCACACAGAGGCAATCTCTAATGCCAACATATTTAGAGAGGGGAAGGTCACACCCCTGCCACTGCTTTCCTACACCCCCTCATTGTCACAGTGGTTTTTAGATGGTGCTGATCCACCCCTTGCATGCATCTCCAGTAGACGATGATGAAAACTTCCAGTGTTTTTAAATTCTGCTTGGGAAACTTATGTAGCTTGCCGCAGACTGGAACTGCAAAGGGGGTTATAGCATAAATTTGATGTATGCTCTGAAAACACACAGTGTATATATTAAGACCTTGGTCTTAACCCTCATCTCTAGGACAAATTCCATCTTTTCTGCATCGCTCACTCAGCTTTTCTTCAGTTCAGTGGTTTGAAAATTGGTTCACATGAAGAAATGAACATTTTTACTGTTTGGTTTGAATTTAACCAATGAACAGATAGGCGGAGAGAAATTGTCTATATGCCCCCTGAGAGCCAGCATGCATGTACAGCAGACATGTCTGTCCAAACTAGACTTCTATTTACATGGTCTTTTTAAATAAAAAATTATCTAAAAATGTTCAAAAATTTTTTTTTAGATTGTAGCTTAGTGATCCATCACTTATATTTGTTATTTAGATAATTTTAATTTTAAACAGCAGGGTAAAATTCTATGCAAGAATTTGTTTGTAGGAACAAATAGATATTTTTTTTTGCCAGAGAAAATACACAGAATATGTGCTTTTAAAAGGTGGTCTCTTCTTATATAAATTATAGTTGCAAATACTGTATTTTTCAAATTACTGAGAAGACTACACATTGAGCTTGGGTAAGATGGATTTATTTCTATCCATGAGTTAGGCACCCTGCTTCAAAATGCATAAAGGTTTTCCAAACATTTCCAGCCTCTGTTTTCCACAGTTTTTCAGTTTTCAGATGAACATGCACTAGCAGATTAGTTACAGTGGCACTCAACAAAAGAATCTAAACAGAAGAAAATAATGAACATCATTCCAGGAACAAATCAAATTTAATAGCAGCTAAAATGGTTGTGATGTGTATTGAAGTTTTGCAGTCATTTTAATGCATTTCTCTGTCTGTGAGAAAGCTGGTAGGAAAGAAAGCTATGGCCAACTTGTTTCTCTGCTCATTTCACAGGACTGAAATGTGCGAGAAAACTACACCTAAGACTTGAAAAATTATTACTGAAGATAACATAGCTTATATATTTGCATGTAAAACCACTGATTTACCAGAAAATAATAGTAAAGTGAGATCAGTTCCTTGGCTAGGAAAAAAACCCCAAGAGTTATGGGGAGAGTACGAAAAGCTGTGGAGGAGTTAAGACCGATTTTTTCACTCAGTATGTAAATCATGAAAAGTTAAAAAAAAAGTTATATAAGATCAGTTTATATAAGAGCAATTTATATAAGCTAGCAAGATTTATATAAGTTAGCAAAACTGCATAAATGGCCACAAACAGGACAGTTTTCTTACATCTTATTTTCCCCCTACAATTCATCCAGAAAATAAATCTGTAGGATAAAACTTGTCTTGAGTGTGGCAATTAAAACCCCCACAAAATAAACAAAGCCCTCCTACACACACCCCTAACCCATAACTTTCCTAAAAAGCTACAGTTTTTACCATCATTAATTCTTTTAAGACACATTTACAATCTTCATTTCCTTACCTTTACCAAAATAATGAATCCCACACTCTGTAAAAGAGAAAGGCAGTGCAAAACCCTCAAACCATAATGAAAACAAACCTCTTTACCTAGGATTCAAATATAAGAATATGAATTATCATTTCACTTTGCCATGGCACTCAAAGTTATTACAAATACCATTTTTTAATTGTAGGATGATATTAAATAGATTATTTGCATACTGTGTTGGCAATGATCAAAAGCTAAATGTCAAGTGATTGTTTCTTTGTAATCAAAACATTTTATGTATCAAGTAATAACAGAAAAGCATAGCTTAAATGCTAAATGTTGCAATATTTACATAAAAGCCAAATTTAAAACCAAAATATTTTAATAACTTTGAAAGCAGTACTTGTCTATGAACTTGACTCTAGAATTTTTCACAAATTTCTTCATTGATTATCTAAACATATTGTTTATTTCATTTTGGTAACTACTAAATTCAATTTTCAGGTGATTTTATTTGATGCTTTGGGTTTAAAACATTGTTCCATTAAACTGAAGTGATTTAGCATAATATTATGGTGTGTCTTTCATTGTAAGATTATTAAAGAAAGATTTTTGAAAATGTATTTAGAATATTGATGGTGTGGATACAAATATTTTCAGGTTTTCTATATAAGCTTGTTTGGGTTTGTTGCAAGCTCCTTAATACTGCATCTGCCACATATATTAAGAAAACAGTTTTGAAACTGCTTATCTAAGATTATGAAATAATTACAAACACAATATACATGCTACATTTTCAAGAAGAAGAATAATCTTTTATATTTCTGATGGTACCCCATTTACCCATTTTTTGACATGTCAGCATTCTACCCTACACCAGCAGGTGTTTCAGAGCAAGTAACACTTCTAAAAGAATTTTGTTTGAGCATTTTTGTCTCCCAGCATAAACAATAAGAAATGGATGATACTAGTCTTGTTCAAGTATTAAGAGAAATTCATGAACATGGAGTCAAGAATGAGCATAAAACACATTTCCACTTGTAAGATTAATTGAAAAACAGTGTTTCTTTTTTGGTCTTTAGTTTTTCAAAGGCCTTTCTTTCATCAGAAAGTCTAAGCTTTTGCAGTAGGATGAGAGATTTCCCAGCCGTTTTTCCTGTTTCCAGATAAGGTATATGCCCAAGACTGCTCTGTGCCTGTGATATTCAACCATGTTGGAGGTAAAGGGAGTTCAACCACTGATTTTTCACCAAACTGCCAAATGCTACTGCCTTTGCAGCCTGCCAAACTGTGTATGTGTGCATAATGTAAAGTAGCACAAGGGGTTGACAGCAATGGTCACCAGCTCCAGGAGCAACAGTACCCAAGATTCACAGGGTGGTGACGAGCCCACTGAGTGTAAGGATGCTGAAATTTCCTACCAAGTGTTTCTTCTGGAAAAGACATGTTTTGGAATATCAGAGGATTACTAATTAGAAGTGGCAGGTGGAAAACTAATTTCTGTGTTTGGATGAAAATCTAATTAGAGAAAGTTAAAAGAGCCTCTACCTCAGCATTAGAGTGGGAAATGCTTTCTAAATAGTCTCAACATTAACTTAAATTACACTCCTGGGAAAGGATGCTTGAAAAAACTGCAAAAACTTTTGTTGCATTTTGTCAGACATTAAGAAGGAAATAGTCTTAACAAAAGTACTTACCAAAAAAAAATAATGGAAGAGAACAAAATAATGAAACAAACAAAAAATTTACAGTATTATCTTTTTTGTCTAAAAAGTATTGGTAGACAGAGGGTGATGCTTGACAATCAAGAGTGTACTTGAAGCTACACTCTGCTTGAGCACAGACACGTGTTGGGCAGTAGCATTTCCCTCCTCTGTCTAAACACTGCCACTCTGGTCCCATCCTGGGGACCCCACTTCTAGGAAAATTGTCCATTTAGAACCCTAAGCACATGGAGGATCCAACAAGGACTAATGAAGCTAAGTCTTAGTGTGTTTAAGGTGCCCTTTAATCTGAATTAAACTTCTCAATAATAATAATATATATATGGTATATTTACAAACCCTGTTTTTAACATTGACCCAAGCAACTTAAAATATATTGTTTATTATTTCTATATTCTATAGGGAATATATATTTCCCTCTATAGTGAAGAGGATTAAACCCTAATCTTTTTACTAAAACTAAAAGATTAAAAAGTAAACTAATAGATTAACAGTAATCTTTTCAACAGCACCTCCACGTTTCTCTTCCTTCCAATATTATAGCTAAGATTATTGTAAAATAATTAGAGAAAATAGATTAGGGAAAACCATATAAGAGAAACTCTTTTGACCTCCACAGAAGTCACTATTGTCAATGGGGACATTTTTCATAGGGAATTTCTGATGAAAGTTTTCTATGGGGAGAATGCAGTAAAATAGTTACTTCCCTCAAAGGTTTCTCAGAACCTCTAGAACTTTTCCATATTTCACAATATCATAAATAGAAGTGCATTCCCAAATTTGTTTCATAATTAATCTTTTTACACACCTAGTCTTCAGCATTTTGAAACAGTGGTTTTGATTTGAATAGTTGCAAACAAATCTTTTTGTTCAACCATTTCTGACTTGGAACACCTTATTCCTACTTGCTGAATCAAACTGAAATCTACCTTAATTCTGATGGTTGAGCTCTGTGTTTCCAAGGACTGCCATACTGAGGCTTGTGGGCTGGGCACTCCTGCTCAGCAGTACTGCCCTTGCATGCCACACTAATCTGCAAGATAGAGTGAATGACAAAATCTGAGCAGAGGACTCTGCTAATTTGAAAGAAGCACAGAAACCAAGAGTTCCAAGAATGACATAGGTAGTATGTACAAACATTAATCCCAAGCCAGTTAAGTTTAAGCAAATATGTATCAAAACTATAAATGTTTGATTAATCTCAGGAAAGAAGAGCAAGAATATAAAAAAGTGTCTCTCCAAATTAAAAAGATATAAGATATAACATAGCAGCAAGAAAACAAGCCTTTTGGTCAATGGACAAAATAAATCAATGTGAATATTAGCTATTATTCCTGGATCACAATAAATTTTTGATGAGCATTCTGGTTTTCCTCTCAAATTTTTTTTCCCTCGCATTTTATATCAGCATTCTGCATGAGGCTGAACTCTGCTTAGCTCTGGGAAAGCTGTTACATAGCATTAAAGGTTTGGTATGTCCTTTGGCATAGCCCCTATCAAATTGTGGTGTAAACATTGTACCATCTTAGAAGTAGTTTCACACTTCTAAAATTCCATTCCACTTTGGTTCCTTATCGCATCAGGTTCATGACTTCTACTGACATTCCTTATGTTGCATTCCTCAGGCTAGCTGTGCCATCCAGCACTCTGGGGACACAGAAGGTTGACTCGATCCATTCCTTACCCTCCCTTTTCTACTTATTTTGCTTAGAGATGAGTGGCCATGCAACTTGCACCTACTACAGCACCATAAGATGTTTGCAGAGGGCCATGTAAGGTGTCAGACTTTTGTTCTTCTGCCTGTGTAAGCTTATTGTCTGAACTACCATCTTGCTTCAAAGATGCTGGAATAATTTTCAATATTCTTGACTCTCAGCTGTTCTAAAACAGGCCCTCAAACTCTTGGGGGATTTGCCAGATGGTCAGATGTTCTCTGTCCAAAATATGTGGTTTCAAGGTAATGAATATTCATGACTGGGCTTCTTTGCACTTTAGTGTATCAAAAAAATCAACGTGGCTAGACTTCCAGTTTCTGATTTGCCCATTTTGTAGCAGTACTAATTTTAAAAAAGCAAATAAAAAATGCATGAAGATAGAGTTGAGGCTCTTTTGGTCACTTGCAATGAAGCCATCTCCTGGATTTGCTGTATTCTTTTCTTCCACACCCAAGGATGTATCATTTCATGACTGTTTTAACACCTGATGCAGTTATTTCAAGGTCATTAATTACAACTTATCAAAGTTGCTTCTGAAAAAAATATTGTATTTTCAAGGTTGGAACATATTTTCAACCTGTCACCTTTGAAAAGCTGTGGTTAAAAGAGAATGCAACAGGAGAAAATGAATTTTCAACCCTTAGAAAGATGTTTGAGACACAGAGCAGAAACAAGCAAGCCTGCTTGGAGGCTGATAAGCTTCCTAAATCCTGCAGGGCTTCTTGTACATCACTATCTTTTTAAAAGGTTCATTTAAGCAAGTAATTTAGGCTTGTGAGCTTTTTTTTCCCCTCTCTAGATAAGCAGTCTGATGAGTTTAAACAGTAGAACAGTGCTTCATGTCTTTAGCCACACCAGCTTAATCCCCTCAGCTCATAAGCACACAGAATTCGTGTAGTATTGTCTGTTTAAAAAAAAAAAACAACATAGAAAGAGTGACAGGCATTCTGTTCTTGTTCACCTCCCTTCATCTCCTCATTGACCTTTATGCTAGTTGGAAGATGTTTTCTTTGTTAATTTGCTCTGTATAGTACTCAGCACACAGGGGCTTTGTTGCTAAATCTGGAATTGACTCTCTGTAAGACTGTACTTACACAGTCCTTGCTAAGAGCCACATGACATTGATGGCAGCATCACAAGGCAGGCTGGAGGCTAAACCATCCAGCTGGCCCTTGAGACTATATGCAGACCACTCTAACTAATAATTTGGGAAGGGAAATGTTGGGTACAGAGAGTGCCTACAATGTCCTCCAAAGCATATTTATCTACTGCATGACCGCACCTGGTCTCTGTGCAGCCTCTGGCTACCAGATCCATCTTGTCACTAATGATGTCAGGAAGAGGGATTAGAACTTTTCCTGCAGGAGCCCAGTGCCCTGAGGAAATCTGCAGGAAGAACAACCAACATCTAAGTGACATGAATGCCAACTGGATTCAGGAGGTTTTTACAAACTCTGGAGATGCTTGAGTTTTGCTTTGAACAGTTGCCAAGAATAGTTGCCCCTAAGGGTACATTGTCACGTGCAGTGTCAACATTACTGTTGGTCACAAATCACAGTCTTGTACTGGATGCTGGACAATCACCACTGCCTAGCCAGTTCAAAAGAAGCTGTGGAATTGGCTCAGACCTGAACTGATAGATTCCGGCCAGAGGGGAGAATGACACTTATTTACAGCAAGGAAACAAGTGAATGAAGCGAATGCACCCAATATTAGGTGTTTGGAGCACAAGGTAACAGAGAAATATTGGATTTTTTTATATTGTGTACATTGAGAAAGGATGACAGAGTCCTGTCATGTGAAAGAGGGGTTTCCTCAAACAACTTTGGTTGGTTGGTCAATGCCCCAGGAAGGTTGAAAACCCTGTGCCCAACCAGTCTGTCAGTGCCCCATTGTAGGGACCCCAGTGAACAGCCCGCTGTACCCAAGAGCAGTTTGACCAGCTTGTTCAGGGACACAAACCAACAGCGTATCAGAGTGAAACCTTTATTGTGATTTAGAAAGAGAGACCCCCTCCTGCATCTCCTCAGTCTCAGTCAGGGGTGTTCTCTGCTGCCAGTAACAGCTGGTGCCCTTGAAGGACTCTCACTAAACAGTTTACAAAATTACACACTTTACTAATAAACACACTGAAAATTGTGACAGGTTAAGGTTTGAAGATTGACAGTAATAATGACAGACTGCAAAGACAAATTTAAAGTAACATACAGACAAACTCTAATCATCAATGAAATCCAGCTTGAGAGAACCATTTAGAGCAAATGGAATACAGTTCTTACAACAGGCATTTCTATGGGGGAGAAGCCGGCTTCCACCCATCAACTGATCCCAGAAGTTACCTGTAGTTACATTGAAGTCTTCCCTAACTTCTCCATAACCGTAACTGATATTTATATTATTTTCTTATGTTTAGGTGGAGCTTGAGTTGCTCTGGTCGTACTTAGTTTTGCTACTGATTTCATCAAAATTCTCCCACTTTGCTCTGAAAGATACAGTCAATAAAATATGGGGTGCCTGCCCAGTGAGCATTGTCGTACCTCGGCTGTGGGTCACTTTGGCATGGAGGTGTGTGTTAGTATTGTAATTAGTTATAATAAACCAAGTTCATCCAAGGAGAGTGATTTCACCCCAGCTGCTGGTTCAGCAGCAAGACATCTTCTCCTCTCTCCCATGAGTGACAGCTGCTGTGCAGTTTATTGGCTACATGGCACCATCGGGTTCCCATCCCTGCAAGGATTTCAACAGAACCTGGCCAAGGTGTCTCCACTTTGCTCCACCTCCATTTCATCCCTCTTAGAGTGTGCTTAAGGTTGCAGGCTCTGTGTGTGGTGACTCATGGTGGAATACATTTCCTGCTTGCCAACCGCATTCCATCCTGGAAGTAGCAACTGCATTTCACTCTATAATTTCCTCACTGTTATAACATCTGTTAGAATGTGAATATAACTTCCCAGTTTTCCCTGATTTCACCCCCAGTCGTCTCACCACAGCCCTCATGGACTATAATCATGGGTGCTTCCTGTTTCTCTGTACTTACATTGCTAAAGTGGACTCCTCCTGGCAGCTCCAGCACCAAATCCCTCCTTTCTGAAGACTTCTTACTCTGCAGCCAGAAGAGTTGCAGAGATTTTGATCAAAGGATAGATGTTAACGGCATCATCTGGCACAGAAATTCTGCGTGTAACCATCCAGTATCTCTAGAAAGGATTCCCTCTTCAATCATAGCAAAAAGTGGGAGTGAGGTAGACAAGGATGTTTTTTCACTTTCTTACAAGTTATAACAGAGCACATTACTTACAGTGGTTGATAGTCACTGGGAAAAAACCATAGTGGTAACTACAAGTTACCACTGCAAGGGCTTATAGTTGTCTTCTGAAAGTTGCATCATATAAAACTGAATTTGAATCACTACCAGTTTATATATGGTGATTTATTTGCAATTAATTGATCTTCCTTCTGTTTTGTATGCTCAGAATTGGGCTTTACTTAGCAAAGAATAGGACTCATTAGGTGCCTTATTGTGTCAGCACCGTGCAGTTGTGTAATACTTTTCCGAAAATCCTACTAGCTTTTTTTTTTTATACTTGGTTTGTGTAGAAAGGACAATACATGATAATGAAATACTGCCTTGGTATTTTATATGGTGAGCTAATATTTAAATTAATCAATCATTTTGTCATACATGAAAGAGTGATACCAAGACAAACTTTTATTCCTTAGACATTTGAAAATTGTCTTATAGCTCATCTCAGAGAAGATCTATCACCTATCAAACAAAAAGAGCCATTCTTGATTCAGTACTGTGAAAGCATTAAGTTTATATGCAGAATAAGTCAAAGGGGGGAGTATTACTGACCTGGGCTCTATGCAGTTGTAAGCTAAACCTCTGGCAAAATTACTTCTGCAGGCCCAAGAAAATCGTGCATATGGTTTTCCTTTCCATCTGGCAAAACTATCCACTCATGACAATGACTGTGAAAGCTTAGAAAGCATCACTGTGAAAAGTCTTTGCCTAGTGCCATGTTCTCATTTGCTGCAGCAAAAATGCATCCTTTTGATCTGCTGTGTAAACATCATTATTGCACACTGTTTATTTTGAGTAGTTTATTCATTGTCAGAAAATACATTTCAGGGGATGCTCATGATCCTTTAGAGGATGCCAAAACTCTAAGCAGATTTAGGTTGCTAAAATCACACTACCTTCGAATGCCTGCATCAGAAAAGTCCCCAGTCCAGTCCATCATACCAGATGTTTTAATGTAGCTTTGTGCTGGGACAAGAGGTGGGACAGAACAGCTGTTCCTAGGAAAGTCCTGAGTCACATGAGATGAGCTCTTCTGCTGTCACCTGCCATGCATCCAGGACTGTAGCCCCATAATATTCTGCTTTCTCATCACTATGCTGAGCAGCCCACATTTCACCTTAAATACCTTTACAAAGATCCACAAGCATTCTCAAAACAGAGTCCCTATACTCATGAAAATTATTATCAGTCCTGGAACACAAAGTGTTTTGCCTTTGGGTAAAGGGTAAATGGGCATGCATGAACATAAGTCTCACTTCAAATTTTTGATGCTATCAGGCACAAGATGCTACTGACTTGAAAAAAGCAAGCTGGCAGGAAAAGACAGGAGGCATATGGGGCTTAGCCTCTCTGTGTCGTGCATAAATCCCAGGGATTAGTGTGAGAGAACTAGTCCTTCTTCCTAGAAACATTGGTGTGTGTATAGCAAAACATGTGATCATATACTGCTATTCTGTGTTTCATAGGGAAGTGCTAAGGCTTAAGTGATTTATATTGATACACATGAAGACAATAAATGTATATTATATTTTCCACACATAAACTTTTTTTAGAAACAGGAGGAAATATTTTCATTACTATCTGTCTCTCATTACTGTTCCTTTTTCCTTTGCAAGATGAGCCTTGCAAGCCACTAGTGCTAAGTGGTATTATTTTAAGATACATGTAGCTTGGTTAAACAAATTAATGCAACATTTAGATTCAGATTTTACATGAGAAGAACAAACCATCCTTCATGTACATTGAGTGACAACTTGTAAAATTGTATTGTAAATTTACCTAGACTAATACAAGAATCAGTGAATATGATCAAACAGGAATTTGTCCACTCCACAGAAAAAAAAAAAATTGTAGTTTAGAGAAATTAAACAGTTAATTTAAAAAAAGCAAAGTGACTTACCTAAAATCTATAAAAATATTTATAGTATTTAAAATACCTCAAAAAATGGCAGGTGTAAAAGTGTTGAGCACATCCAGGATTGATATTTATTGCCAAACTGTATGAAAGCGCACAGACATTCAATTATCTGCTATAAAATCTTATCCTGCTAAGGTAAAGAATGATTCTATAGTACTGACTTTTTTAGGTCCTTAAGACTATAGCTATGATTGAATGCAACAGGATGCAGAAGCACTTAGTTACACTGAAAAATCTTTTGAATTTTGTTTATGGAGAAAAATGAAGTATTTGATTCAACAGCAATAGATGAAAATTGCATTTGTATTTTTACCATTGACAGCATTGTGTAGGAGTTTCTTGACAAGTCATGTATTCACTTATGCTTCGTAACCTCCTCAAGCAATTAATCTGAAAATTCATTTCACTATATTGTTGATTTTGTTTTCATGTGAAACAGACAAATTATTTCCGTATGTAAAACCTACTACAGGATAAGGCACAGAATAATAATTCCTTTGGAAGCCAGAAGACAATATATAAAAAATGATCAGGACATACAAGATACCTGAGTCTTATGTGATAGTCTTGATTATCTCAAGCAGATATGCCTTTCCTAGATGACAGCTTCTTCATAGCTGTCTGATTGAGCTGTTGGCCCAGAACTCGGGTAGATAAACCTGTCTGTCATTCAGATAGTGTTTTATCCCACCAAGATACTACATGGGTCTACAAACTTTCAGTTCCTTCTTTCCTGTGTTCCAAAAGTGAGACCAGATGCTGAAAGGGTTTGTGGTGGTAAGTCACTCAGGGTCACCTTCTCCTTGTATGCCCCCCTCTTGAGCCCTTATCACAAAGGCTGCTTGAAGCAGCTTCATAACATCCACAGGGAAAAAAACATATCTGCAAAAGTCACCATGTCATTATCTCAATAGGGTTAGTAATAGACAGGCTCCAATTTTAGAGAGATTCCCTACTGTTGGTGCACAGATTGACATTTTTTGTGCCTCCTGCTCCTGGACTCACGCACGTTCTTGTTAAAGTTCAGTACAGGTGGCTGCATTGCTTAACCTATAAAATACTGTGCTCTTTTCAGGAATTTAAAAACTGAACTTTCTGACTTGGTGGTGTCAGAGTGTACTAATGGGAAGGTGATGAGACAGGGATGTTTCCTCTGTGCCTGTTCTCATGATGCATAATCCCATCAGCTCTTGGCAGAGGAGACCATGCCCTGCTGACAGCGCACTTGCTGCCTTTGCTGTGATCTCTGCTGCAGTTCCTGCAGACACCCACATGGCTTGGGCTGCTGCCGTATGCTACTCCTTTGTGTAGACGTTGGATGATGGGGTGAAGAAATGTTCAGCCGTATTTAGTACTGTCAGACCTTACAAGCCTTTGGTTTCAGCCCACTACCCACTTGGTGCTCCCTTGGTTTCCTCTACATGTCACACGATGGTCCAACTCTGTCTTCCTTTTTGTCTTTTTGCTCAGTAACTGTGTTCCAACACAGGGCTTTGTGAATATCTCTTTTACATAGGATGTTGAATTGAAATGCTTTCAATTATTTTTGAGAACATAAAAATGTTGCTGAAGGAAATGAAAAATAGTACTTAACAGAAAATTCCATCTCAGCAGACAGAATGAAAAGCAGTGGCTATTGCTGACAAAAGCCTGTAAAGTTAATTATTCATCAAAGCAATGCATCTGAGTTAAGCAGACAAACAAACTGAGCTTACCTATCATCATAATTTTAGAAACACAGAAAGCTATTTCAGAAGAACATAAATAACACTTCATATTACCCAGAAAGTTTAATATCCTGCCATTTTTTTGATTAATATAAAACTGCTGTGTTTATTAATAATGAGGTTTGGGCAAGTTCCACATCGAATTCAAGAAGCTGAAGCCCAAGGGCCCTCATAAGGCAAATTAGAATGAATAAATTATGTGGACTATATGGACTGAAAAAACTCAGAGGTCTTTTAGCACCAATAGGTTTCACAGATAGTCCAGAATGACTTTGCAGTACATTCCTCTAAAACTAGTAAATGATCTGCCATATAGTTGAAGGTTAAATAACAAATCCTTGTAATCAGTCTGTCACACCCACCTGGCAATAAGTTTTCCTAGATGTGATCTTGGACCCCAAAAAATTTTCCCAAAAGCAATTGAAAAAATTTCAATGAAAAGTTTTCTTTCAAACTACTTCTTTCAAGCAAAAAAAAAAACTTCATCAGAAAATTTCTGTTTATTTCTATTTACAGGAAATATTTATAACAATTCAGAAATAAAGGCAAAAGAATATTGAGGATAGTATCATAAGAAAAACCTATTTTAATCTGGGAGAAGTCAGAATTATTCTGACATGCCAAAGTTTTAAAGTCCTGCTCAATATAATCAAACACATATTTGTATGTGTGTGTGGTATGTATGCATGTGTATTCATAAAATTAAAAACTTAAACTTCTTTTCTCTAAAGTTTGTGTCAAGCTGTCATTCTTTTTGTCTGAGAATATCCATTGCAAAGAGACTTCTACACACTGTATCAGTTTTAATTATTTTATTTGTTTAGGGTTTTTTAGAACTATGTACATGAGTCAGAGTTTGAAGGCAATGGCTGGAGTTCACAAGAAATTTTAAAGTCAAATATTTAGAAATAGTGTAAGAACATAGCAAGTCCTTTTTCATTTTGCATTTGCATGCAAATAGCCACTGCACACTATAAAATACATTAGATATGAATCAACTATTATCAGAATATCTTGGCTATAGGATTTTATTCTGTGTCCTACTATGAAGATTAAATGCTGGTAGTATAAAATGCAGGCATTCAATTTTTTCTTTTAAGCCCAAACTCATCAAACATCTACTGGAAACAGTATTGTCTTAAGAGAAGGTAAGTGGTCCCTAATGTGAAATGAGAGTATTTAGGTGCAAGTCAGCCTCTAGGCTGAAGAGGAATAAAAACAGCAGCTTAGAAAGACAGATAATAAGAGAAATTAAGAAGAAACAAGATATTACACCTAAGAACTTATTTCCCAGGGATGGGAGAAAGAAGTGACAAAATACAACTTTACAGAGGTATTTTAAAATCACTAGAGGAATGTGGACAGAAACAAGAAACAGCAAAAGCTGTTTTTACCATTCTGTGCTTCAAAATAAGCAACTTATTTTATGATAAATTTCTTTAATATTTCTGTTTGCTTCACAACATGCAGCTGTTTAATGAAGGATAACTTCCATAATGTTCGTTACTGCAATGGAATCATCAGCCTGCAACAAAAAGCTGCAAAATAAAGTCACAGAAGGATGAAAAACATACATGTTTTGTTAAAGGATAATATTAAAAAAAAATCAAAAAGTGTATTTGTATGTAGGAGATACCAGTATGTGTCATGCTGCCCTTTTTCTTTCTTTTATTTATATATGTATTTATTTATTATAGTCTCATTTAAATTAGCATGAAAGCAAAGGATAAAAAGCAAATAGATACACAGGCTTTCAGAAATACATATGTTCTTAAAATGATCTTGGAAACTGTAGGAACTGCTGCAATTCTTAATTTCTTGAAATTCAGTAGCAGAAAATGTGAAGTCAGGTCCTCACATATGTAGGCTGGCGTTGTTTCCATTGATTTTTTGTCTTTGTTCTGTGAGCAAACTGAACAATACCTACAATGAATCCTCAGGAGATGAGTTGGTGAGTGTTCTTTCATGGTAAAATGCATAATTATTTCATATCTTCCCACGAAACTCTTACATACTTATGTGTATTGTAGTGTTATGAAAATGCACATGGCTGTGGCAGCTAGTTAGAAGGAATTCAGATATCTAAAGAAAATGCACCTTCCCTTTGTGTGAATTTTCTCTTTTTACTTGTGGCAGGGAAAAGGGTATCTTCAATAAATGTGAATGTGAATGAATAATTGAATTTTATTCCTTTTATTCTGCTCGTTCTTCCAGTTTTTTTTTTTTTCCTATCAGATAAAAAGCTACATTCAGACTTGTATTTTTTTTAAATAAAAGACAACTTGGGCTATAGTGGCACATGTGTGTAAGTGGGCAGATTGTAATGCACAGATAATAAATATCAGAAGGCAGACAGGGTGGGTATTGTTGCTTCTTTTTTCTTTTCCCAAAATAACATATATTAAACTTACATTTTCATCTTAAATGTTCAGTTCTGCCAGGGAATTAATTTTTAAAAATTAGTCTATATGACTACATGGTTCTATTTTACTGTAATTAACCAATCCATCAATTAGATTTCAAGATTCTTCCACAGATGTGTTAGCAATATTTAATTGTTTGAACAGTGCAGGATTTTCTTTTAAAAGAAACTATACAAAGAGGTGAAGAAGGAGTTAAGAATTATTATTGACAAGAGTCTGAGCTTTTGTCTTTTCTGCATTATTTACCTGTGATTTTTCATCTCTTGTAACAAAGATGCAGCATTACTATGGAGACCAAATATCTTTGCTATTAATCTGCTCTCCTCATAAATTTAGACTTCATCCATTTTGCCCACTAAAGAGTAAAGCTGAGAAGTGAAGATAGCGCAGTGTGGATCAAAGAAATAATGGGGAAAAAATTATTCTTTCTTTCCCGAGGTATCCCTTGAAGTGTGCATGCTCATTGTAAAGCAAGATAAATCAGGAAAAAAGGGAAAGTTAAAAACTAGCCCTAGGCAGCCTTATGATTTATATAGGTTTTATACATGGCTATATTTTGTCCTGCTCAATGAAAGACGAAAAGAATGCAAAGCACTTGGAATTGGAGTTTGTTGTTCTTAGTGTGGTTGTTCCCCACTGCCATTCCCCACTCAAGGGAAAAGAGCAAAGGTCGGACATCTGGAGGTATAACTGAGTGTAAGAGGCAGTGAAAGCTAACCTGAAGAGAGATTTGGACAGGATTATTCCAAAGAGTGCTCAATACTACTTTTTCTACGAGCATTTCTGGCACAAAGATGAGGAAGAAGTCTTTCTCATTGCACACACCCTCATTGTCAAAGCCTCTTTGATCATTGCTATGCCAGTGCACAAAATTTGGAAGCGAAATTTACAGCTGACAGCTACACAGTTTAAAACACAGTCTATATTTGACTGGTGGTATTTGGATTTATGAAATTGGGCTTTTCCTTTGGTAATGAAGGATCTGAAGGGAAAAACAGGAAAACTTTTAAAATATAGAAACCAAGTTGCTGTAACATTCTCTCAGTCCTTGTATTTAGGTTGTTAAGAAAAATATAAGCTCAGTAAAATTCATTATAAAATACAGGCAGCAGGGAAGGACAGCAGAAGTGATGAGGTCTTGCTCTGTACTTCAGAAGGTTTGCAGCTGTGCCTGTAGCTACCCTTGTTTCACTAGTACAGCAGATAAAAGAGTTGGAAAGAGATTTCTTTCCTTTATCTAAAGAAAAGGTTATCTAAAGACTTCAGACTTTGAGGTTTATTCAAGATAAAATTATGAAGTTGAAAATATCAAGCTAACTTGATCTAACTTATTTTCCTGCTGTTTATTTTACAACTACTGATGAGGCATTTTGCCCCAGCCACTCTCATCCACCTCCTTCCAAGCAGGGTGTCTCAGCAAACCTCTGCAAAAGGACCAGTGTGAGACAGTCCACACTGTTCAGGAAAAGCTGTAACAGAATAATAACTGGTGTGACTGCTTCTGTTTAGGTACCTGTGGAAACGACTATTAATTCTACTTCTGACTAGATAAAGACACAGGAAGTCTTCTCCCTTCCTGTTTTCTTTTTGACTTCTGAATCTAGTCTTGGAAGCTAGCAGCCTGGCAGGGTTGGGTCCAATAAGAACCTTTGCCGGTGGGTCTGTTTTCCACCATGTGAGAACTGTTTGTGGGGGAAAAGAGCATAATTCAATCCAAAAGGATACTGAACAAGAGTTGAGTTTAGCAAGTCAGTCCCAAGCAAAGTAAGCTTCAAGCAGGAACACTAAGCTCCCTATATCCTAGTGTTTACTATTATTCAAAACAGAAAGAAACACAGGTACTGCTATAACTCAGAATAGCAGCATGAATGAAAAAAAAAACCCCATCTCTTTATATTCTAATTTAACTTACAAGACAACAGGTAGTGTCATCTTAGAAACTCGGTCAGACAAAAAGTGATCAGTAAACTAATTTGCGATAAAATTGAGACACAAAAATTGTGGTCAGAAAGAAGACAACCAGCCTGTAACACTATATATGCTCCACTTGCCATTGCAGTAATACCCATCATTTCATGCCAGGTAGGTTTTTGGGGTCTGTACATGGGTTAATCTATCTTCAAAGGTGATTTAGCTCCACTTTTTGTGTGTCCTAGATGGATATGACCAGCAGGATTAAGTGGCACAGAAGAAGACAAGAAGACACAAGGAAGAATTGATGACTGGTTGGGATTTTTTTTGAGGAGGAATTGATATGAGGATATATACTATAGAAACAGACTCTTTCAAAGGAAAAATTAACAGTTTATAGTGCATATATAGAGAGAAATAATAATTTTATTAATTTTATAAATGCATCTTAAAAGAGAGCTAGAGAACGATCATAAGGAAAGGACAGAGCAGAACAGAGTGGAATAGAACAGAAATGGTTGGCAAGTTGTTCTTCTGCACTAAGAACCTCAAAAATATCTACATTAGCAGACTAACTTGCTGCTTCTCTGACGTTTGAGGGTTTAAATCAGTCAGAGAAATAAAAAGGCTTGGGCACTATCTTCTTTGAGCTGTAAATAGGAGGAATAAGAGTAAAGAAATATTGAAAAAAGATTGGGTTGCTGACTAGATTAGAAAAGGAAAGTATAAAGCTTGATAGTAGTTTGGGCTGATAAAGAGAAAATAAAGGTAGAATATATAACCTCAGATGATAATTATTTGTCTGTCTATCTATCTGTCATCTATCCATCCAACCATTCATCCATATATGTATATCAACAATATACACACGCACATATAGATACCTGCTATGTGTTTTCAGTTGAAAGAGCTAACTGTTGAGCAGCTCTGTTTGTTGAGAAGCAGCTGTTCAGACATTAATTGTATCCTAAATTTCTGTAATGTCCCAAGTTTGAAGTAAAAACTCCTTCATCTATTAAAACTGAAGCATTAGAGGCTTGCAGTGCTATGAAAACTAATTTGCAGAGCTCAGAGTTCTTAAAAGTTCTTTATATCTTCATCTGTGTGGAAGGCAAACTGAAACAAAGACTGGAAGGTGTTTATGTCCAGGCTTTTGTTTCAGTGAGATGATCTTTAATGATATCTTATCCAAGACTTATTTTATTGTGTGGATGTCCCGAATTTTAGCAGTATCAGGTGTCCTGGGTTGCAGTGTATTCTATTACCATCTCCATGAGCCGTTGAAACCAGGTGGGGCGGTGTTCCTTGCCTCCTCCCTCTGGACTATCTCCTGTTAATGGCCCATCAGGGCCTTGCCCCATGACTCACAGATAACTCGCTCCTGAACTATCTCCTGTTAATGGACCAGCTGCTGAAACCAGGTGGGGCAGGGTTCTTTATCTCTCCCATCACCCATCCTCCCCTCAGGGGGATATCTTCTGTTGATGGGCCATCTAATCCCACCCCATGACTGACAAAATTACATCATCCCATTGTGAGATGCTCCGCCCAGAGGAGGAACCAAGCAACCCATCCTGGATATAAGATGAGATTTCAGACACTGCAGGTAGCCCTTACCTATTGCATTCTCAGAGGACAAGAGCTATCACTGGACCTTTGGGTGAAGACCAGACCTTTTCTACAGGATCACTGCTTCAACAGAACCATCACTCCAGGAGGACTGCAGCTGCCATTAAATCAGACTGCTACCAACACCCTGATTGACAGGGTGTCAGGTTGTATTCTGATTCTGTCAGTGGTTTCTTTTTGTACTATTGCATTTATTTTATGTTTCCTATTAAATTGTATTTTTGACTTGGAGTCTCTCACTAGTTTGTTTTCAAACCAGCACACAGGTCACAATGATTTTCACTTACCTGGCTTGTAACGAGTGTGCTGATACATTCAGGTGTCTCCTAGTCTGCAGACCCATACCTGAGGTGGCTTTTTTTGTTTTGCTTTAAATGAAATGCTGTTATCTCTAAATTGAAATATCAGCCAGATATATTTGTAGTACAAGCAGTATTATGAAGAATGAAAATGAGGCAATTAACATCTTTATGTGGCCGTATGCTAACAAACTTATAAATGTTCAAATTGACCTTGATTAAAAGATCAGCGTGGCACCAGCATCTGATTACGATATCAATACTCATGGAAGTATAAAAAAAACAAAGTAGGGATGTTGCTGAGGTAGTGAATGAATCTACCTTTAAAAAGCCCAGAAGCCATAAGAGATCAAACCAGAACAGATATAGGGAGTGGTGCTGAGAGGCCTGGCACAACGCAAATGTTAACAAAACCCCACAGTGAGCACATTCAGAGCCCCAAGACCCCTGTTGTGTGTGCACAACAGGGATGACACCTGCACACCTTGTGGTGAGAACCACACTGCCTGGGGGGCAACAAGCTGCTCTTGTGTGGGTGGCAGTGCAGCATCTGCTGTTTCTGTTACCTTATTGTAGAGCAGGTCTCAATCCCTTCCTCCTGCCTTTGCTGCTTTGGCAGGCTGCACTTCAAACAATTTCTTCCTTTTTGATTACGACTACGCACTCTTCTGCCTGAGGAGTTCTGAGAAAAAAAAGCAGGGACCAAACCTTTTTATTAAGCTCTTTTCTTTCCATGTAGCTCCTGACTAATCACAGGACAGTAGGGCTAAGTGCTGCCACACAAATACTGGTACCTTAAGAAAATCACTGTATCTCTACTGGAACCACAGTTGCCGACCCTGATTCCTTAAGCACCATATTAAATGTGCTGATTTACTGTCATAGTGTCTTGCTCCCGATTTGCTTTTGGGTCCAAGATGCCCCATTATTAATATTGACTGTAACTGTTTTACATCCACTTCTGACCTGAAATAAATAATTAAAAAAAAAAATCTGCTGTAGAACAAAGAGGAATGTTTACCAGGGTCTGTATATCACAGCAGGTGTTGATATAAATCAGTTCATATATTAATGTAAACTCAGTCCATCTATGCTGATGATCCTAGAAAAATATGTTAAGAGGGTATATATCCTCTGTCTTGAATGAGCCTCTAATATAAGAAACCAGGTACAGCTAAAAGGTTTGATAAAGGCAAGAGAGTTGTACTAGGATCCATTAACAGCAAAGACCATTACAGATGTATTAGGATGTGGCAGGTCATCCAAGCCGTGCATGTTAAACTGGGGAATCGCGCTTGGCTGGGATAAGAGCAGCTGTCAAGAGCGAGACAAACTGACCTGTAGTGGAACCAGACACTAGGGTTTATTTAAGAACCATTAAAGACTACACTCTACTTTCTTACATTATACACTCACTTGTCTCCCTCATAGTGCCAATTCTTGTATTTCCAGTAGGGAGATCAGAGCTGGTCTGGGAAGGCTGGGCAGAAAGTAATTTAGCTTTTTGCAGTACCATTACTCACAGTTCCCAGTCTCAGCTGTTACTGGGCCAAGGTCCCTGAGTATCATCCAGCATTTATCTCTGTACATTTCCCTGATCTCCAGCCTTCTGGAATCAGGACATCTCCTGACTTCCAAGGTCTTCCCTCCAGATTGGATTTTCTTTCCAGACTCCCTTCTTATTTCTGAAACCCCTTCTTCTTTCCATGAACACTTCTTTTTGGCCCTTTCTTTTCAGAAACCCAAATCCCTGTTCTCCAAATCTAAATAGTCTGTGCACAGAAACACAATGGGCAATCAGTGTCCTAACTGGTATTTCTGTCTAATGTTACTTTATACATTGGAAGATTGGTCACAACATTAGCAAAATTTACAACCTGCCCACTCAAAAGTTTGGTTCTGGACATTCAGTACCCTCTCACAGTTATCTGCCACCTATTAACACGCAGTTTAAGTTACTTTTTTACTTATTGTACAGTGAAGTCTTTCCTCCCAGTGAGAGCTCCAGCAGCAGTCTCAGCAGTCTCTCCTAGAGATCTACATCCACTCCAGTCCTGTTATTCACCAATGGAGCCCAGATGGCCTCTTCATCTTTTGATGTGTAGAATTCATGAGTGGGATTCAGTCTGAGATTAAGACTGAACATATCTAGCATGAGCTAGGTCTGATGCTATAGGCAAGGGAGATCAATATGGGCTTTTGATATGGTAGATGGAGTGTAAAGAATCATTCAACCAGCCAACTACCGGACACCTGCTTTAAGGCAAGCTGAATTGCTCTCTACAAATCTACTCACTGCACTATTTTTTTTAACTATCCCACTGAGAGCTGCTGGTAAGCTTTTTTATCCACGGTGATACCATTTTTTATCCACAGCAATACCACTGCCATGGTTCCTTACTCATGTCATCCAGACTCTCCTTAGGAGCTAATCATCAATAAATTCATCATCAGTTCCACTAATGGAAAATGAACTCTTATTCCTGCTTGAATCTCAGCATTTCTGTGTATCCCAACACCTTATTCTTTCCACTCCTGCTTTGCTCCTTAAATGTATTCCTTTCCCTTCCTCGGTTCTCTGCAGCACTTTTTCTAATGCAGCAGAAGTATTTTCTACTAAATTGAACTCCAACAAAACATATTTGGTAAATTGCTATAAGGGATGGACTCTTTAGATTCTGATCAAAGGAAAGGAGAATGCAGAAGACAAATGCTCTATCTATCTTGGTACACTCAGAAGCTCTGTAGGACAGAACCTCTAAATAACTCCATCTATGGTGGCTAAATTATGTAGGAATAAAATATAATCCATGGTGTTCGTAAGAAAGCCCTGAGAAAGTCATCTTGCAGTCCCAGAGGCAATGCAGTTGCACTGTGTCCTTGGACAGCTGCAGTTGCAAAAATCCCCCTGAGTAAATATGACCAGACAGTATAGATTATAAAAAACCAGTTGTGGTTCTGCCAGTGGTGTTGCCCTGATAGGTGTCACAGGACCCGCATCACCATGTAGAAAATTGGGTTTTACCCAAGAAAATCATTCTATCTGTGTTGCTGCTCTGCTCTGGATCTCACCCTGAATTAGTAAAAGCAGCTGCACTACCCGTATCATGAGTGTTCAATATTCTACTCAGCAGTCTGCAAGTACAAAATCCTACTTCCTTTCTATCTCCAACTGATTATCATTTACATATCTGCCATAAGACTTCTCTCAACCAAAGTTGTCTCAATTTCTTGACTATTTCCAATTTTTCCTTTATAGCCCTACTGAAAATTTGAGCTGTCCTTCAAAATGTGTCTCTTGTCATCCGCATGCAGATCTATTCCCATTCCTTATTCTGTTCCTTCTATGCTTGCCCTGTGTTTTCTTATAGTCCGAAAATAATTTCTTAGGATCAACTATACCTTTTTTTTTAAGTGCCTACCTTATGACCATCACTGCAGTAGGTAAGAAACATCCATGTAAGCTGTATTCTGATAGTGTCTAATGAGCCATTTCCTTCTAGCAAAGCCGACTAAAGAATGTTACTGGTAAGTGTCAGTTTTGTACCTGACTGTTTGGCAGCATTGCAGTTGGGACACTCAATGACATATCTAGATGTAGAACTTTAACTTCACAAACTTAGTCATCTCCAGAATTAGGTAGCAGTATATTTATGCAATTTCTATAAATTCTAGAAATATTTTACCTGGTTTTGACTGTGGTGGAAATAGTCATTGGCACAGTATGACAATTTATCTAGGGATAACAGGATCACACTCTTTAAAATGTAATTAAAGACTGTATTTTTCAGTGGGTAGATATTTTTGTGTTTAAATAAAGTTTATTTACTTACCAAATCGTATTTAAGGAGTATGTTGTTATCCTTTTCATATGCTCCTGAGTTAACTACTGTTGGATGGATTCTGAATCCTTTATTCAAGCTGACATCCTTAAACTTAGTGAGACATCTTTTAAACTAAGGCTTTATCTTAGACCTTGTTTGTACATATACAAGGGGCTATGCTAGACTGTTCCTGAGTTCTATACATGCTAGTGGGCATATTCAGATTATGTTTGAAAATTACATTGTCCTACAAGTGTCTTTTATTCTGTAATATATTTTAAACCATCAGTGTTTCTTCATGCATATATTTAATATTCACTTATTTTATGTGTAAAGATGAGATCTATATTGCATAAGACTCTTTTTTTTTTCCCCCAGTAAACTCCTATTTGACATACAAAAGCTGCTCTGTAAGTTGCATATGAGTGATTGCATATTACAGTGGTTTAAGCAGTATTACTTGCTTCATGTACCAGATGTACATTTAATTTGGCTGGTAAACACACAAGAGGTAAAATCTAATGTGACTAATATCTAATGTGAAGAACAATTCTCTGTACAATGTAAAGTGAAGTTCTGCCCCTCCAGAGTTTTATCCCTCCAAAAACCTACCTTGTTGCCTTAATATTTAGTTCTTGTTTGTGTTAATAAGCAACTACACAGGCAAATTTACAGAAGATGGACAATGTTTCTCACAAAACAAAGTTCATCTGCATCCGGTATCATGTGCATTGGGAAAGACAAATCTTGAAATATGCTAACACAGAGGACCCTGTATCACTGCCTCTTGTTCCTATTCCTTTCTGTGTTAATGATACACTTCGTAAACTTAGTGAATCTATATCCTTTCTGTTTTGCCTATTTGTGTAAAACTACAGAAATCTGTTCCACGTCTCACTTTTAGTGGCAGCACTATACTGATATCTGCCTAAATCCCCATCTCTAATCAGGGTGAGTGCAAAGAATCCTAAAATTTTCTAAATAACAGGAAAATAACAAAAATTATTGCAGTGAGATGGTCATGGTGATGAATGTTTTTTTAATGACTGACCTTTTTGTAATGACTCAAACAATATACTCACCCTGTGATTAACCTTCTTTGTGCTTACCTGAAAGAGAAATATTAACTTTCCTCCTTGGTTTAGCAAAAGTATTTTTTCTTTCGCTATTCAAGATGCCCTCAGCTCCTCTTAATTCATAGGGAATATCTTTGGATACAAACACATATATAAATAAATATATGGTTAGTGCTGAGCTTCCTTTGGCCAGAGCATACGAAATGCCTTTTCCTGCCCATGTTCTCATCTTGTTTTCTGCTCAATATTCTTAAAATTACTGAGGACCTGACAGCTGGACCAAACCAGAGGAAATATTCCTGTCAATAGCATGTAAATTCTGGATACAAACATACATTGTGTGTCTGCTTTCTGTTTCTATTGGCCATAGTGCCAGACTTGGGCACTCTTTGGGTTTGCCATCCTGTGTGTTGCAGTCAGCTATGGCTGTGCTGGCAGAACTGTGGTGGAATGTTTCAGGTTGTTGTGAGACATCAGCACAACAGCAAGTACCTATTGCACACTCAAAAATATACTTACCCTCCTCTTTGGTCTCTAAAGAGACAGCAATATTTCTTAAACAGGCATAAGAATTTGAAAAGCCATCTTAAAAACACGGAGGCAGGAATGAGGAATTGGTCTCCTATTCGTGGGCTATTTTCCTAATTATTGTACTCTATTGGGCAATTAGCTGAAGGTTCAAATTTGATATATCTGTTCTGAACATTCAAACAGCTCATTACAGGTACAGGCACTTACCTTTGAACTGGATTGGATCCTACATGGAGGTGCCAACTCCAGCTATAGTTCATGTTTTCCCATCAAAAACTTTGCATTTGCAAGTATTTTCTTCCAAAATAAATTAGACGACGTTCTATTTAAATGTAAACTTGCAAACTAGGCATATATTTAAGGCTATATTGTCAATCACTCTTTAAAATAGACCTATTGATTTCCTCTTTTCATAACATTGAAATTACCGTATCAATGATCAACTCTTTATTATTTTCTTAATGACTTGGATTTTTAATTGTACATTTTTTAAAAGCCTTATTAACCAAATTTCTCTCCCTTTCCACACTGTAATACCTAATCTGGATTTTTTTTTATTGTTAAAAGTGTTCAGGGTATTAATCTATAATTTAAAACAATGTTTTCAAGGTGTTCATAGGGGAGTGGTAGGGGAAGAGAGAAAAGGTTTATTTTTAAGTGCATGATAAACAGCTTCCTGATTTTATTGACATGTTCTGAAGACTGGCCTTTAGAAAGATGGAAAAGACAAAGAAAGTGAAAAAATTTAGTTTCAGGTCACCTTATCAAAATTAACCTTGAAATAGCTCTACTGTATGTGTACAAATTATGTGTACGTATAATGACATTTCAACAGAAAATTAAGGGTTAAGACATCCAGGCGTAATAAAGATAGTCTTCTATTTAAAACAATATAAATAACCTTTCAGAATTATCAAGCAAAATATTTATGCAGCAGGATTTTAAGAGAAAAGGAGAATGCAAATGCATTATTCAGATTAGCAGAGATACAATCAATCTGGCAAATTAGTAGGAGACCTAAGAAAAATTCTGTTCTATTTATAGCAAGGGCTCCAGAGCAAGCTCTGCTCTTTTATATGAAGCAGCAAAATTACAACTGCAGAACAAGCACTTTGTGGATCTACAGCTCTTGGCAGGAGATAGAAACTGGTTCAAGGCCAAAGAAATAACACCAAAGGTGCTGCTGTTGGGAAAAAAAGGGAAAAAGCAAAAGGCAGTAATTTACGAAAAGTTGAAAAGCATGGGTAGCCTCTGAAATCTAATTTTACCTAGAGCATAGAGAAGGAAGTTGTGATGGAAATGAAGTTAAAATGGGCAGGCATGGGACTGGTTTGTGGGTAAAGCAACAGAAAACCAAACAGATATGCAGCGTATTTTCAGCAGCAAGTTAATAAAATTCTCATGGGCAAGTAGTCACAGTATTTTCCATCAGCAGTGAATTGCTGATATTCTGTATAGAGATGAAGGATGCTAGTCGATAAAATTCTGGTTTCCAGGTGCTGTTTTGCCTGAAATAATGTGCTAATGAAATGAGAGGCTGTTGGCTGAGCTGAAAACAAGTCTGAAACTGTAGAGGTCACAGCCTACATGCATACAGAAAAAGTTGTTCCTGATTCCACTAGACCTCACAGGTTAAGAGTGGGGCAGAAATAGCACAAAATAATTACATGAACATGGTACCATCCCAGCTTCTGATAATAAATGTTTCCAGTGCAGAAGAAACCATATAAAGCTGTCCTCTCTCCTTCCCAATTGGGGTTAACAAGTACATTCAAAATTTAATTGTTTCTGGGAATCTGGAAATGCAGCTCAGATAGGAGTGCTCATATTTTTGTTGTCACTGCCCTCTTTGAGGTGGGCCCCGAATACAGAGTGCATAGGTTAAAACTGCAAGGGAAAGAGATATTCTGTCAGGACATCCAATTCAGCATTGTGGAATACCAAAGTTATCAATGCATTTGGTGGTATTAGTCTGAGTATTTAAGAGAGCAACTGTCCGACAACTGTTACTGCACTGAGGATTCCAAAAATGTTGCTGATGACACTTCTAGGTTAAAAAAAATTTTTACTCTTGACCAGAAATTTTCTTTTGCAACTAGACACAGCTTCTCTTTATGGATTTCTTCTCATTTCCTGAAAAACAAGTAGGATTCCTAGGAACATGATTTTATATTTGGGTTCACTAAGATGCAAAAATAGAATTCCTAAATTCCAGTGAACTACACCCAGAAAGAGTTATTTTTTGTCTGTCAGCCCAGAAAAACATACGGCCGATCATATGATGTCTACTCTCATCAGCCAGCTGAAATATGCACAGAATTTTGCAAACCTAGCTATCTCAAGTTATTTCAACATATCTGGTTTTATTCTATTCTCAGATAGGGAATTTGTGTGGCTCTGGTGCTAGAAACAATCAGTTCTATAGCTCCACTAGGAAATTCTAATCCTGACAAATCAGTTTCCATTATCCATTTTTTTGTGAAAGATTCCTCAGTCAAGTAAAAAATGTGGAGACAAATTTACATTGCACTAACATCAAAAAGGTAAATGACTTTTGAGTTTTATCATCAATATTAAAACAGAAAGTAGATAGCTGATTTTTTCCCCCCCAAGAGTAGCCTTGGGTCCCCAGGTCACAGGTTAAAACTGGATCAGATGACGACTTTTACTGGTTTTACCTAAACCTCAAAAGAGAGGTAACACATGTTAATAGGTTTATTCCTCCTTAGGTTTCAAGGAGGAATTGAATGTCTCTAGCATGTATATCCCCTTTAAAACTACACATTTTCTTCATGGCAGAAAATTTAACTTTTTTCCCTTCTTTTTTTTTCCCGTTCCCTTTTTTCTTTTTGAATTAATGAATGTTTTTATTTCTTCTGAACTTTCTGCAGTTGAACAGAAGGGAAGTAAGCTTCCTGACCTAAGAAGATTTCTGCTCTTTGGTTTACATGAACATTTCTAGAGTATAATTGACATGGGTGCATTCTAGGCAATTCTGTCAGCAGAGCATGTGCTCTGCAGCTTAGACATAAATTAGTCTGGTCCAATTTGAAACACAATGGAACAAAGTTTGCATGCAAGACATGGATTTCTGACAGGATTTGTAGGTCTGGTTCAAAAATACCCCTTAGGGTATGAGCTTCATTTAAAGATCTCTTTGAAGTATTGACTTAATAGAACTAAATACATGTCTAAATACATGTATTTGCTTTAAAGGCTTGCTGAATTTATGCCTTTAATGAATAAAAGACTTGAACATCTGGGAAGGAGTTATAAATTGCAAGTGCATAGTGTGCAAGGAATGATAAAAAATACTGTGAAGAAGACATGAAGTTTTTTGCGCACCACCGCAATAAAAAACGTACATGATCAATGACAGGTGTAATTTTGCAAGTCATTGATAGTAAATTCTGAATTTGATATGGCTCTACATGAATAACCATTAATCCAGATTCAGAGTGGGTCATGTAGTCAGCTACCCTGATGATCATGCGACTTATTTCATGTCGAATGTGATTCGTTTCCATGTCATCTAACGAGACAGAACACAAAGCAGGCTCCACCCCTGCTGTCTATCCTAGGACAGCCTTTGCCACTCTTCTGCACCAAACAGTGCATGTCCGCTTTTGTGTGTTGCTCCATGTGCAGCACAGGTCTGTCCTAGAGATTCTGTTGATTTGTTTTTAAGATATGCCTAATTATTTCTAGCTTCCAGAAAAAATTAGAGGAAAAAAGATTTAGTATTTTAATGATGATGGCTGTGTTGTTAAATATCCCATACTAACTGCACAGTACTTTCTGCTCTATCATATTTTTCACATCTTAAGCTTTTATTGTATTAAAACAATTTTATTGGAGTCGCCTTCATAAGTTGTTATTTTTTTTAAATGTAGATTTTGGATGATCAACTGAAACTGCTACTTTGGCAATTCAGACCTTTGGTTATTATCAGAATTCACATTACCTGTGAAGAAAATGAATGGTCCAGGGCCATGTATCTTTTTGCCTTCTACCATAATACCTGAACTGGGAACTGGTTTACCTCATGCAATTAATTATTAAATCTATTTTTACAAATCTGGAAGAAATACTCTCTGCTGGCATGTTTTCCTGTCACTCTTTAAAGAACAAACTCATGTAATTTCTTCTTACAGATTTCATTTAAATTTCGCTTCTTCAAAGGATAGGTTCATTTAGAAAATATGACACTATAAAATGTTTTTTATTAAATCAAGCATTGTTTATATGATATGTGTCTCTGCTTTTTATCATACTGAAATCAAGGGCAAGACAGGCAGTTGTAAGAGAACAAATTCTCACTGACATGATTTTCTGTTACTATAGACTTGTGCAGTTTGACCTTAACGACAATGGGAAACCTTTTCAAAGCTAATTATTTCTGTTGGTAGACCTTAAACTTCAAGATATTCCAGAGTGAACTGTAGTATGGAATGCCAAATACTCCATTGAAATCTAAAAGTTGCATATCAAAGGCATTTTAGTGCCTTTTTAAATCTATTGTCCTTTTTGATAATAATGCTAATTTTGAAAATCTGGTGAATGTGTGACCTTTCAGGCCAAAATCCCAGCTTCTTACCTTTAACCAGCTGCTGTCTTTTTGCTGGTTAATGTGATGCTGTGGTAAACTGGTTGTCATCAAAGAAAACAAAATATCTCAGTAACTATTGGCATTAAATTACTTATTTGGCCACTTAAATTACTCTTCTTTGATGCTTAGTCTATAATGGCATTTTTGAGAGCTTTTATTATTCCCATATTTCATTAAAAAGATTAAATATTTTAGTGACAAATTCATCACCACAAATTTCCCACTGGCTTAGATTTACCAACAGATTTGCTTGATATCAGTCTCTTTCTGCATGTATCATTTCTTTGTGGTGTGAGAAACGTTTATGAGATGTTTAATTTCCATTATAACTTAATAGTTTCTTTGATGCTAATCTACAAATAGCTCTTGGAAACATTTTGTTATATTCTTCTTTTCATTATCACTGTAGAGAGGGGCTTTTCTTTGTTTATTCTGCCTAGAAACTATTATTTTTGTGAGCAAAGTACTCAGAAATGGGAATTGATGCAGTATTTCACTATCATTACTTTCGGCATTTTCTTCAGATTTTTTTCTGCTGTTATCTGTTTCATTTTGTTTCTTTCCTAGTTCAATTTTTTTCCACTTCAGGGTGTGGAGTAGGGTTTTTTTGTTTTTCCTATAATTCTGTGTTTCTTCACCTACACAGTGCAGTTCCCTGATAATCGGCTACTTTTATTGCAGCATCTGTGATGCTATTGTGTTGGAGAGATTGTGTCAGTTTAATATTGATCTTTTATCTTGAAACCAACTTTCATGTACTCTTCAATTGGAGTCAAAATTATTACTGTAAGTTCCTACATATAAGTGTTTTGCTATCAATTGTATTTATTTTTCTAGTGGTTTTTTTTATAATTGATCTTCAGTAAAACTACATACAATTTCTGCTAATTCAAATTTCAGGTCTTCTGTACTCTATGAAGTGGATATGCATGTTCTTCAAGAGTTAACATGAATGGTTTTTACTTCCTTTTTTTTCCAGGTATTTTGAGGATTTCCAGATTATTTGAGATATATCTCTGTAGGAACACTGGTTTGCTGGTTGTGTACTGATAAGAACCAGAAGTTAGTGTTTCTTTCAGTGCTGTACTGTGTGAGAAAAGGCCACAGAAATCATGCTTTCCTAGACATATGTCAAACAGCAGAATGCTGTTATCTGGGGTTCATATGTAATTACAATTTTGATTGTAATAAAATTTAAGTTTGCAAATGTACATTATTGGAAACCTTGTTTTGATTTTTATGACTGCTGTTTGATTCATAGCCTCTGGTTTTGTCTCCATTGCTGAGAGCAACACGGGCTAAGAGACTCCTGTTGGCTCTGAACAAGGGAGATGTTGGAAATTGTCTAGCCATGGTCTGAGGAATCAGCACTGGCTCTGTGAACTTGCTAAAAGACAGAGCAGAACTGCTAGTGGAGAGGTGTGGCATTTCAGTCGTTGAAGTAATGTGGTATTTCTGTACCAGGCTACAGTGCACAATAAGCAACAGCCTTTACCCTGTTTCAGTTTTCTTGTCTCTGAGTTCTAATACTGCCTTTCAACCATTATTATATTATTTAACCATTTTAATTTTTGGTATAGGGATTTTTAGGGATTCTTCAAATGATGGTATTCTTTTATTACAAGGGCTTCAGAGTTGCCCACATTCATTATTTTTCTTTCATAACTTGCTACTGCCACAGAAATAATCTGCACAGACATTTCTCTGCCCCCCTCCTACCTCTTCCCTTCCTTTTCCCTAGCAGAAATTCAAGCTCTGGTAGGGTCCCCAAGGCTTACTTTCATGAAGTAGTGAAAGACTGCAGAAATGGAAAGACTAAAGAGGAAAAGAATTTTTATTATAATTTAATATTACTCTTTTCTCCTCAAAAACCTCTTTCTAGCTTACAAACAGTGTTATCAACATAAATGACCAAGGAGTTGCCAAGGCAACAGCTAAAGTAGCCAAAGTCCTGCACAGAAGAAAAGAACCAAGAAAAAAAGTCCTTAAATTAGAAAATAACTGAGAGTGGTTTCTGGTAATGCTATAGCAATTCGAGATGCTCACACTTTCCTTTTAAAAGGGACTGAACTGTACCAATGCTACTAAAAATGTGATTATGATCAGGTAGTTGACTGAATGAAGCGCAGCAGAGGCAATGTACTTTCATAGTTAAATCTATGAGTGTAAAGAAAGAAAGGCTACATGTTATTTTTTAATTTGAAAAAAATATGAGTCTGTCATGAATTTGTTTTTCCTATCTTAAATCACTTCTGAATAATTAGGCAATTAAAGGTAAGTAATTTCAGAGGATATTCCTCATATTTAATTCCATACATTTGGTGTTTTCAAAATATCATTTTCCTGGGAGCTTTGAAAACCATATAATTTTGAAAAAGATGCTAGTGCATAGGAAAGATCATGGTCATTTATTCAAGATACAATGCCTTTGCTATCACTCATATTACTTATATTACTGTTTTGTTTAGGAGCTGTTGTCATAGGTTGGAGCTTTACTGTGTTGGGAGGAGCGTCACCACGGAAGCAAGTCGATCCCAAGCTTCTACTGTCTTTCTGACTGTTTATTTCAGCAATGTGTATTTCTACAGCAACTACTTAAATCATTGGTAACCCTATTAAGATCTATTTTCAGCAGAAACTGAAGTGGAAGGTGGTTTAATGTTAAAGTGTATTTGATTGACAATTGTTTCCCCTGGACGCTCTGCCATGCACAGCTCACACAAGGCTGCTTCCATTCATCCCTATCAAATTCATAGGTTAGCAGAACTTTTAAAAATTTAGATTATGCTGTTTTGAAATTCACAGTTTTTAGATTATATGGGACGCCAACAGCACTACCAGCATGACCACCACACGTTTCGTTCTTATACTGGTAGGTTAGTTTTGCAAGCCTGGAAAACAGTGTGCTGCTACATAACATATATCCTTGCCCTGGGTGCACAGCTGAACTAGAACTGATTCAGAGCCTAAAATTTTGAGATTTCAGTTCCAATGTAGATTACCGACCAGTAGTGAAATTATGGGACTATTTCAAAGTTAAATTCTCAATAAACTAATATACAGAGGAGAATAATGTTACCTCCATCAGCTACTGCATGACAATTTGTTCAATATCAAAACTAATGTGAGAGTGGGTCTGTAGAGATTCTTCCCAAACTATGGTGATACATAAACTCTCCTGGATTAAAATATTATTTTTATGAAGAGTAGAATTAAATGAAGTATATGTACAAAATACCCGATAATACAGTTAATTATGAAGGGGTTATTTGCTTCCTCTTCAAGAAGGAGAAGAGAGGTAACTGCTTTTTCCCACACAGAGCACTCAGCAAGTTAGTAACACTAGTTTTTTATGTTGATCTGTAAACAAAAGATTGCCACTTGGACAATGAAAGTTCCACTGTTTTAAAGTTTTTTCAAATAGAATTGCCTCAAATTTAGAAAAAAAAAATATATTAAATAAAGACATGAAAACTGTTTATAGTTGTACTTTATGATTTAAATGTAGTCTTTAAAACTGCTTGCTTTTGGAGTAAAGAGTTGGGTCTTTTACTGACAGAACTAATGTACCCAAACTTATAACTGAGAATTTCTCCAAGGCAACCTTACCATATCTTGAATAAATAATATTTGGAGGTAATCCTGTTACTTAAAATTACCTAGCTCAAGCAAAGCTAGCAGAATAAAATACAAGCTGTTTTTAGCATCCAAAACATACTGTATTATCACAGTTGTATAGAAAAGGCAGAGGTGTAAACAGAAAGACAAATGCATTCACATCATTATCATTATTCACTATATTTAATTGACTTTTGGTAGATATATTAAAAAGATCTTTTCTCCCCTCATTCATCCTACTTTCCTTTTTCTTCCAAAAAGAATACCCAGGGTTTTATTTCTTTTCAGTACCTCCTTCCCCTCTTGGCTGGTAACTGTAACTGCTATAAATAATCTCTTCTTCCCACCTTTAAAGTCCAAATCCCTCTGGCGCTGATCTGGAACAGAGAGGAATGTTGCACTGACCTGTATCTACCATACGTCTCAATCAGACATGATGTGAGCATACAAATTGATAACTGTCTGCTCTTGAGAGGCTTGACAACAGTGAAGCACTTTGGGATAGTGGACCCTTAACCTCTCACCTTAAATAAACTCCAGCACCATTTCCGTCTCTTGAGAAGTTAGACCAAAACTTGAACAAACCAATGAAATTTAATAAATGCCAGTTATTCTTAACTTTTAGATAGTAATATTTATATGAAAACATCATATTAACTGTGCATGAAATTTTAATACTACACCAGAATTGTTCCCACTTTGTGACTCCTGGAGTGTCTTAATACAATTTGTTTTCTTTGGGGGAGAAAAAAGGCTTTTAGCCAAAAGAATGACTAAAATCAATCTTGTGTATGCTTAAAAGAATGCCAAAGTGAGCAGTTAAAATGATTAAAATGGATTAAAATGGCTTTTAATGTTGTTTTCTCTGTTCAAATAAATTAGCCAACTCTTTTTTTCTAATCCGAGTACTCTCTGTTTATGAAGTGATTAAAACTGTTGACTAAGTCTTACCTCCTGTTAGCAAGCATAGTAATTTTTGACCATGAAGGTTTTAGGTGGATTTAACACTTATTTGGTATTGTTGGAGAATAGCAAACACCTTAGGCTAAATGTTTGCTCAAAATGAAAGCAAACACTGCTGTCCTGCTCCTGGTCCAGCCTTTCATGGCTCTTTCTTTGCTTATCAAAGACATAAATTTTCCTTCCAACTGCTGCTTGCTGATGTAAATTATTTAAGTTCCTGTTCAATCATTTGTATTCAGTAGAACTGACTGATTTAAGTATGTATTCAGTTAAAACATAATTAGCACAGCAGAGACCAAAAAAAATGCTCTAAAAGAAACTAAATCTATGACACGAGAACCTGCAGAGTTCAACAATATATGAATGACAACACGAAGGTGCAACTTCTGAAGAAGGACCTGAAAAGCTGCAAGTTACATCTTTTCAAACCTGTTTAGCCCTTCTGAATATGAGCATATTTTATATATCTCACATTGACAAGGAAGTAATTGGTAAGAGCCAGCAGTTACAATTGATTTAAACTGGTAAAGAAATGTTACAGTTGAGATAGTTTATTAGCATCCATAAAAGTTATGTTCTGCCTGGATCATATTTCTGTAAGATAAGCCCATCTTTTCCGGCTAGGTGTCTCTGATACGGTTTCAGCCTGGTGGGGATCGTTTGCAAAAATGGGACTGAAAGCAAGAAGTCACCAACCTGACCGAGAAGACCTTGAATTTGGTGCTTTGTGTGATAGTTACAGCAGGAAGCCTTTGACATGTTTGTCACATGCCCACTTGTTTAAATGCCAGTAAGTGGAAAGCATAAAGGAATGTTGAAAAAGTATCTGGGTGGCTAGCTGCTCTGGAAGTTTTACCTGGAGACCTAGGTAAAAAATAAAAAAACAACAAACCTTTTCTTTTTCACTGAAGGAAAAATGAAGTAGTGTGCAATATGTCATGTATTAATTAACACTTACTTAGGTACCTTTACTTACAAACAGTTCCCGGGCACACCAATACATTTCAGTGCGACTTACTTTTTTCAAAAGTTTTTCTAAGTGCAAAGTTGAATAATAACTACAGAAGAAGGATTTGGAGATACACTGATTTGAAAATGAGCAATGTTCACCAAAATTTAGGTTATCATCACATCTGTCAGAAGCTGAGGCTCATATAATGACAGTATGAGATAGGAAGTGTACAGAGCAGTGTACCAACATCAGAGCTACTCACCGGTGACAAAGACTGGACTCAGAGCTGCCTTCAAGCATTAGCTCTAAGGGTCAGCTTAAGCCACACCAATGATAACCCACACATCACACTGATGCTTCCTTCGGTGCAGAGAGGACTCTCCATCACATTTCCAGTAATATCAGACTCACTGTACACACAGTGTAGAGTCCTCTGCATCTTGGCAAAATTCGACATGATGGTCCCAGGAGTTTCCAAGAGGCTAAGCTGGTCCTGACCTGTATTTCTGCACATACTTCCCCTTGATTTCTCATCTTTAATGTTAGCCTTTCCACTGTGGATTATTATTGTTTTGAATGAAGTCATTGATCAGCAGGAATTAATCAGGAAAGTTTATTAGTCCAAACAAAGAAGGAAGATGTGGCAATATCCTCATGTGCTGAAAATCATTATTCCCTAAAACCACTAGAACTTCCAAAAAACTCCTGTGACAAGGTTCCTGTGCAATTTAATTTCAATAAAAATGTAGGAAAAATCTCAGCAGCTCATACACTTGTTTCATTTTGATAAAGCACTGCAATTTTTATCTAGAAAAAATCCTGATTTAATGTTTTGAGGGGGTGTAAGCTTTACTGCCAAAACTGTTGTTTGCCTACTGTGAAATGTTATAGCAATTCGTTCTGGTTTAGAAGGAAAAAAAGGGTCATAAACTGCGGTTTCACTGCAACAAATTTGTTAAATGAAACTAATAGAAAAGAAGTATAATTAACTAAAAGCTTTAAATCAAATTCCAGAACTTGGCAGACTTCCCATTATCCAAAAACAAGCGCTGAACTGAGAAGAATTCATTACAAAATCTGACAAGGACCTCAGAATGGTAGCTAAAACATGGCCAATAATGATTTGGTATCAATCCCACAGTCACACAAAGGAAAAAAAATTATACTTACTACAAAACACTGAAATTAAAATAGAAGACATTGGTTTTCTGTAGCTGTTATTCTTTGCACTCTCAAGCTGTAATGGCTCACTGCTTGATCAATTTCACAGGAATGGTGTGACAACTGCTTTTGATATTAATCCCTAATTCCTTTTGCAGGGTCTCCATGTATAAAGGGTGGTTAGACATAACTTTTTATTTTGTATATATTTGTCTGTGTACATATATATATGTATGCATATATATATATATGAAGCGGCTTTAATTTTAAAAAATCTTATCAAAAAGTTGATTATAGTGTCCTAGTCCAATAAAAACTGACATTTCCAAAGAGGCAAGAGCTAAGAATGGAGAGATTCCTTAAAGTCTCCAGTGGAATAAATTAATGTGGTAGCTGTCATGGGCTGGGCTTGATTAGTCAAGTTGGATATCGAAGCAGCCAAATTATAAAACCAGAGGAGCGGCATGAGGGTGAACTCCCAGCTGCCAGCTGTTGGGAGCTGCAGGTGCATGGAGAAAGTGATGCTTGGGCCAAGCTGCAGGTGCCTATGGTGGCAAGAGCCCGTGCTTGGGCACTGGGTGCGGCTCTGTGAGTTGATGCAGAACTGGGTATCTGCTCTCCCAGCCCGCCATGGCTGGTGTCTGGTGTCACTCACGACAGAGGAAAAATGGAGAAGCCCAGGAGAGGTACAATGATAAACACAGAAGGGAAGGGAAGGGAAGCCAGCTGCAAAAAGCAGATTTTTTTTTTTTTAGTTGGATGTTGATTTGGAGGCAGGGCTGATTTTGTAGTAATATGGAAATGAAGAATGAAAGCCTTGAATTTATTACAAAAGATACTTTTCAATGTGACAACTTGAGCTAAATGTAGTGTGGTGAGAATGGGGCAAGTCACCCCAGAGGGGGACTCAAGAGGAATATACGCTGTTGAAAGAGTAACCACGTACGTGTATGTTGTCCCTTGGCTAGTGGTGGACTGTGAGAAGATAACAAGTTTTGAGGGAGTGTCACCAAGATTAGAAATGAAACAGAGAGGAAAAGAACTGAGGAGCAGACTTTCCATAATAAGACAAATGTACTTGAGCTATGGGTAAATATGTAGCACACAGGATATGGATGTCCTTCCTCCCAGCCATATCATGAAACACAGGTGAGGTGGTTGGAAAAATAAAAGACAAGGAAAGATGTTGGAAAGGCAGCAGGAGCTATTTTTTTCAGGCTCAATTTCACCGTAGTCAAAGAAATGCTCATTTTTCAGTTTTGAAGATGTGAGTGTTTAGCATATTGCCTCATGGGTAATCAAACACACACAGTGCAAATCAGATGGGAACTCACAAAAGGAAACCAGAGCAGCAGCATCTGCTTCTGCTCCAGTGCCAGCAAACTGAGGAGTAAGGTGACAGAACTATAATGAAATCTTCCCCTAAACAAGACTTTATTTTACTAGGTTTTCAAAGTGCTTGGTGGGCCCTTGCTATGCTTAAAAAAAAACCAACCCAACATGCAACAAAGGTAGAATAAATTACACTCGTCATACAGGAGGCTCACATGTTAAGACCTTAAATGAAGTTAATAAACCAAGCATGTCAGTGAGTTACAGAAGCCTCTGTGAACAGCTCTCAACCCTAGGACTCAGCTGTCTCTGATCCAGGGTCTAGGCTGGTACAACAGTTTTTGTTCTCTCCTACTCAGGAAACTCTTATGAAGGTAAAAGAAAGTATGTAAGCTAAACCATGCAAGATAAAAAACTGAAAACACACAGGGTATTAGAAAACAGAATCTGTAGAAGGCAATACAACAGAGGAGAGGTGAAGCCCGAGCAGCAGCCACAGATAAACCTTTCCTACTTTCTAGCAATAGCCTGGTGAGGAAAGGCTCTACTGCTGCTTCAGTGAAATGGGAGTGAGTGCATAAATGCTTAGCCTAGGAGCTTGTTAGTCTTTGTTTCCCTAGGGTGTGCAATAGCTAATAAATAATGACTTTCTCTTAAATTACATATACCCAGCTTCTCTCTATGCAAGGTAAAAATCCAGTGAAAGTGACCCAGAGAGAAGGTTAAATCTGAATTGGTGTTTCAGTCCTAACAATAAAAATACAGTATTGGATCTGTATTACCAGTGATTCATCTAGGAGAGCAACACTGACTGGGATCTGCTGAAAGAGATACAGAAGCAGGAAATACAACTGTAATAAGAGACTTTAATTACTCTCTGATAGACTAGACAAATGTCATATCCGGATGTGAAGCAGAGAATTTTTAGATAACATCAGTGGCTCCAGGAAGAAATAGAGAGACAGCTGATTAGGGAGCCTGCAGTAGGAAATGCAACACTGGGCTGGGTTGTGAGTAATGCCCCGGTTTGTTCCAAAGCGTTCCAGGCAAAGGGCATCTCTCTAGCACTGCCACTGGGAACCCGCATTTGGAAATACATAAAATAATAACAATAAAGGCCAACAGTCAACTAAACTGGAATGAACACAAACATCAGCAGGTTTTGAAATTACCTGATAAGGGACTGTTTCAACTCTCACTGCCTTCTCCACCAATAAGTCCTCCACTGGGTGAAGTTTGACTTGCGAGCACACAGAGAGGCTTAGCTAGTCTCCAGGTCAGCAAAGGTCTTATCATGGGCTTTGCTGAAGGAGGGTAAGGTCCATGATCAGTGTGTGCTGTGCTTCAGGGAGTGTATGGACTGTGTGACTCCTTGATTTTGGAAAATATTGGCTCTGATAGAGAGCAGGAGAAAGCATTTAACCCAATAAGAAACTTGTCAGATAAGAGCAAAGGGAAAACCTGATCATCCTCTATGTTCAATGAAGGCTTGTTGTCTATAGAAAAAAAAAACCCAAAAACTGGAGAGAGTAATCTCTAAAAGCAAAAATTTCAAAAGGCCAGGTGTGGCTGTTCTCAGGCAGGTTTTCATCATACAATTCTGCATTACAAAAGAGAGCTAATGTTTCATTTCAACTCTAAGGCAGGGCCTCTGGTCTCCTCTCTTTCATTCCTTTCCAGCCCCTGTTGGGCAGCCAGTGCACTGAGCAGCACCAGGCATTGCCCTGCTGAAGTCAGCTGGCTGTGCTGCTGCTGCTGAGCTGCATTCTGCAGCCATCCCACATCACTCTGTCCCTGGCTTCCCCAGGCTGATGCTGCTGCTTCTCCACAGAGAGCTGATCTCTCCTTAATGTGAAGCTCCTAGCGTGGCTGTCCCCTCCCAACAACCAGGGACAGCAGAAGGCAGAGATAAGAAGAAAGGACAAAATACCGAAAGGCATCTGAAGAAGTTTTGAAGGAGCACCTCAATGTCAGTTTGCTGTAATAATCTAAATACTTGTGAATGCAGCTCTAATACAGTATGGGCTTAGGAATTTATTATTTGTTTTGCTGGATGAGTACAGTTTAATTTTATAAAACTTCTTACAGGTCTCTAAATGGTTTCTAGTAATAAATAATGGGGGAAAAGCAAAAAAAAAAATAAGCATACAGAAGAAAGAATTTGGGCGGGTGAGTAGGCAGGCAAATGGAAGATAAATTTTTCAGCTGAAATTTGAAAATTGAGTTGGTGAGGCAGAGATACAGAGAAAGGCTTTCTGCAGTGTATTTGTATTACAGGAAGATATATAAAAAGATACATAAAAAGAGCTTTCGCGATGTGACAGCTATCATGCTTTCCAGGCAGTCAGCTGTCTGACTGTGTTCACATAGGAATCTGTACCCCTTGGAAGCTGAAAAAAAATCTATGTGAAGTTGCATAAAGTTTTGCAATGTAATCTGTTCTACATCATCTCTGTTTGCTTTTCTTGTACTTGTGTTTCATAATGACATCCATCATCACAAACCACAGATATTTCTACTTGGATTTTAATTTTCTTTTGATTATATAATTCCTTTTTGTTGGTTGACCACAAGTTTTTATGTCACATAGCCAAGTAGAAATTTTGTAGAGAAATCGTGTCTGAATTGATGCTAAGGATCTGTAGTAATAACCAGATATTCAGTGCCATACTTTGGCAAAGATTGTATGCTAAAATTATCCGTTTCCAATCATTTCATGCACAGCCACTCATTTATTCAGGAACTACTTGACAATTTTAAGCTCCTTTATACTGTGTGTTTTACATCTGGGTAGCTGTGGCTGAATCCTCTATTCAGTTGTTGGAAAATGAGGCCAAGCCTTTCCCCAGATTTATGCTCACTCCTAATTATTTGAAGGCCTACCAAGTACTGTTAAAAACACTCTGTCTTTAAAGCTGCAGTTCTGAGCATAGTATATTGAACAAGTCTCCATTTTTTTACTGTGTAAGAAACCTGGAATATTTCTGAACTCTGATACAAAGTCAATAAAACGGGGGCAAGGCAGAGTGTCAGGCAGGATGTGCATGTGTGCTCTTCTTGATCACAAACTGGTGGAAAGCCCATGACTTCATGGCAGGGCAGTGGTACAACTGCTTTTCTCTCCATTACACCATGATAACCTGGTTGCCAAGCAGGTGGAAGGTAAGGCAAGCAGCAATAGCTCACGTCGAGGGAGGGAAGTGGAGATGGGCACTGTGCTTTGAATTTAGAAGATCTTGATGTAGAATATGCATATGAATGTGGCAAAGGAGCCAGCGTGGATATCTCACATGCAGGAACTGAGACCAGGCAGACTTGCATTCAAATTTGTTCCAAATTTCAGGATTTATCTGATTTTCATGATTTCACTCCTAAGAGTCTTGAAATATTTTACACTGTCAGCTCCTCATTAATACCTTTCTATTAACTCTTGTGTATTTAACTTACTGATGGAGATTATCTTCTAAATTCAGAAGTGGAGCTGCAGCTCACCCCAGACATGCAGGAGCACCTTTAACCCTTCTTCTTGGTATCGATGTGCTGACTTCACATTCTGTGCAAGTTAGCCAACAGAATATTTACTCAGGTCCTGAGCTGGTTTTGCAATTTGTGCTGAGCTCTGTACTGTAGCAACACTACTATTTCTGTGCCCGGCTTTGCAAGTTTCCATCTAAAGTAGATATAATTACTTCTCTAATTATATTATTATTTTCAGTTTACAATAGGACACCTTTCATGATCCTTCTCCTTATTTTTTTCTTTCCTAGTTTTCAAGGCAGTTTGCAAAGGGTATCTGGTGTTGTCACTTCTACTTTATCTGTAAGGAAACTGAGGCCAGGAGCAAATGCCTGTAGTCATCTGGCAAGCCACTGGCTGAACCAGAAACAGCACTCAGAAATCTTGCTTGCAGTCCCAATCCTGATCTTCTGGTCCATATTGCCTCCTACGCAGATGAAGAACTACACTTCCACAAAAATGAAAGGCTAAATAGTCCACAACAGCTCGAAAGTTGTGTCCCAAATGTTCACCTACCAATAAAATAACTGAATGACATGCCCAGGCTGTGTGTAATATGTGTACTTCACGAATTTATTCTCGATTTCAGTATACCAAAAAGGAAGGCAACAAATAAAAAATAAGCAAATCTTTTCCTTTATTGCAGAGAGGCTTAATATAATCTGGAGTGTGAACACTGTGTTTCATCTGTAACTGATCATAAAATTCTGTAAATAGAATCTGTATTACAGAAGAAAATACAACATTCTGCCACAGAATGAAAAACACATATCCTGAAAAAATATGTGTGCCTCTAAAATGACATACCTGAGCTACTATTGCTATCAATGTTCGCTTGTAATTCAAGAAAATAAAACTGTATTTGAAAAAAAGAAGCAGATCTGTCTTACAGGATTCTAGTTCAAGGTTCGTTGTTTTTCCTACAGAATCTCACACAGCTCAAGGCATTGTAGGGAGTTGCTTTTTTCAATATAATTTTTGGTACTTCTGATTTAAAAAATAAATCACTGAACTTTGAACACAGCTTCTATTTCACATAAATTGTAAAATAGTATTTTCTTGTCTTCAAAACACTGCACTTGCATTAAAAGGAACCAACATTTTAAATCAGTATTATTCACTTGTTTTTTTCAAAAGCATTTCTGTTGACACTTAATGATTTTAAGTGAAAAATAAATATTCTGAAATTTGTAAATTTTTTAAAATTCAATGTATGATACCAACCAGGATAGGCAGCATGTTATCCAGCTTTGGAGTAACAACTTTGGAGGAATCAACTCCCAACATACAGAATCATTTCCCGTACGGAGCTTGTTTACACCTGGTCTTGTGGGGCAAGAGATGAACAAAGTATTTCCTTTCCTTGAGGGGATATGTGTCTCTTGCCCAAGACCTTTCCCTGAGCAGTACACGTGTAAGTGTACGGAGAAACAGTTCCCATGATGAGCTATTATGATGGATCAAAAGAAACTGCAGTGACAGTACAATGGCAATTGGTTTTTCAGCGGTGCCTCATATATTTGCACTTCATAGCAGAAACTAAAAACATGAAGTGACTCACAAAAGTGCGGTGAAGTGTCTAAAATATGCACTGACATTTTAAGAATATGCCCACAGAATATTAAATAAAGGCCCAAGTTCACATTGCTGCTGAGTAGAACCAACTTCTGTTCTGCTTTAGAAGCCATGAAGGTCTTGAAGGGGTTTGGGCCTGAAGCACACACACCAGTGAAGTGATGATTCCTGCAGAGAGATACAGAACCTGTATCTCTGGCAGAAGTTCAGTTTTGAGCAATGGTGTCTAATTTTTAATAGGATGGTCTAATTTTTAATAGCAACCTTTCTTATCACTTAATAAACCACATGCAGCAGTGCAGACAGGAATGCTGATGGTGGGTGAGTACTGAAACTTCAAATTCCTCCTTTGCTAAAGGTGAGACCTTGATGTCTAATCCCACCTTTCTTTCCTGCTTTGATTGTTCCTTGCCAGTTTCATTGTCACTCATCTAAAATTGTAGCAGGAGGTCTGTATTGGTGTTTGATTGCCCTTAGTCCCTTCCATCTCTCCATTAGACAATCAACCCTTAGAGCACCTTCAGCTGCCATTTCTCCATGGCTGGATTTGCTCCTATGGTTCAAATGAAGCCCCACTTCTCATGCTATTTATATATTTTTCTGGACTCACTTGTATCCTTGTAAATTCATGTAAGCCTGGAAATATTGTTTCCCACTTTAGCATGACTATTTGTAGTAGTAACTACAGAATTCTTTGGCAGGAATTTCCCAAAACCAGTTAGTGATCTCCAAAGCCATCCCTTGCCACAGCTCAGCAACTGGAATGGGGCCAGGGATCACTCTCAGTAGTCAGTTTTCAAGCCATTCACTAGCATGGACCCTGAGCTAGTATGTAGCCAGGGAGTCTAATATGCATGTTGATAACAGAATTGTCCCTCAAGCAATTATTTCCAGTTATATCAACTGATTTTTTTAAACTCATTTAATTTCTCTTTTGTCATATTGCACATCCTGATATTTATTTCTTTCTATACAGCCTGTGTCATCTACAAGTAACTATGAGTGCACACAGAGAAATCAGCAACTTCAAAAGTAAACAGCTTTTCAGACCTTGCATTCCATTCCCCATCATCTTTACTTGCATCCTTTTTCTTCTTCCATTTCTCACATTCATTGTTGTTTCATTTCATTCTTTCTGTGCTTTCCATGATTTGGTGTATGAGTTAATTTTTTACATCTCTTGCATCGGTCTTTTTTGTCTCTCTTGTCTGTATTGTCTCCCCTGGCATGACCTTTCATCCCACACTGTGGCTTTTTGGCCTGGATTCCTGCTAGGAGTAGGTTTCATGATAAAGACTGACTCTTCTCCCTGCTCTGAGATAATTAAGATCTTGTTTGCCTTCCTCCACTCCTTGTAACCGCCTTCCATCAACTTGATTACAGAGTTTCCATTTCCTTTGGATGATTTCCCTTTGCCGTTTTATTAATATCCTTTATTTTAGCTGAGGTACTGCAGTAATATTATCTCCTGCTTTATGTAAGTTACTTCTCATAACTATTCTTTCTTCCCTTTCTTCTCCTGTTATTCCACAGTTGCTGTGAACTGGGTCTGCAGATGCATGGATCTGGGCATTGCAAGCTGGGCCCTGGATCAGCTGGAATGGTGACATCGACTTTGGCTATTGATCCTTCTGCTGCCGCCTGTGCCAGCAATGGCTGGTACTTCATTTTACCACTCAAAAGCTGGCTGGTAACTGAGATACCCTGCTCAATTTCAGTTTCAGAAAAGACTGGATGCTTATCTATGATTTCAAATCTGTAAGGATTTTCATATAGATAAAAACTTTAGAGAGGCCAGAAAGGACTGTTGGATGATTTATGCAGACCTGATCTGTGCTTAAGGCTTGTAGACCTTCCAGAAATGCCACTAAAGAGTGAAAATAACATATTCTGGACTCCACAGTACAGACCAACACACTTCTCATTTACCCTGTATTGAGCCTAATGCTAATGTTTGGCTACACTATAGAGAGACATCTGATATGGTTTTAAAAGACATAAAAAGATGAGAAGTCATCTCTCATCCAGTATACCCTAAACCTTGTGATGCTTTCACCTGCTAGATGAGAGAGACTTCTATTATTTATTTATTTAGATTGTTTTTTACTACATACATCTATAGAGATGACAAGTCTTTCTGTCATGATATCAAAACATAAGAGCTTTTTCAGTTGCCTGTCCAGTAGAAACGATTAATTAACTATTTCCAGTCACTAACTTCCAGAATGCATATCATCTGGGATGTTCTTATAACAGACAAGGGAAAAAGTTAATTGTATTAGTGGATGCACAAAATCTTTTCAGTTTCTAAAGATGAGTAGAATTTTTTAGTAATGATAAAAATTATAAGTAGTGAAAAACATACACTTTTGAAAACAAGTATGCCATGTATTTGCAAGGATTACAAGTCAAAAGGAAAAGAATATGATGTAAAGCTGCTTTCCTGAAATTCAGCTGATGTTCCAAAATTTTTTTAAGTGTTATCTATATATTTCAGTATATATTGAAATACATATCTAAAATTGAATATGAATGTAACTACATTTGAAATGTATGTCAGACCTGAGAGACTAAAAGTACTAACTTGCAATCATTTGATGCATGCACATGTGATTTCAGGCTAACCCAACACGTAGTTCAGAATGTATTCTTTATAACTCTTGGGAACGGAGAGTGCTACTTTGAGAACTAAAATTAAATCCATCTTAAAATGAATTCTTTAACTAACACCTATACAAGTCTGGACATTCCAGAAACTCATAATTAACACTGAGATCATTGAAAATACAGTTTTATCTGATCAGAATCAGTGAAGATAAAAGGCCCTAGAAGTCTTAAACTAGTCCAAAATTAGGAGGTCAAAATTAGGGGCTACACCCCCATCTGAAAAAATTTCCACCATCTAACTCACTAGTGCATTATGTAGATTAGCTGCTATTGTCATTTACTGTTGTGAATAAAAAAAGCATTCAGTAAATAGAAAGAGGCTACATGTTTAACAATATCAATGAAACAAGACATCAATTAATTCTTTACTCATATACAACTACTCAGCTAATTCTCCAAAAGCAACGAACTTAGTATGAGTTCACAGTACCACACTGGTGAAGGCTTAATTTCACAACCATGATCTTGCAATATAAATTAAAAACAGTAAGGGGGTTAGTTTTAGCTAAAGGCAACTGCTATTTTGATAAGGCTATAGGAACTGGGTCCTTTACAACAATTAATATGTTTATTTTTATTCTTTATGTATATTAGAGCCTACTGTTTTCTTCTGTGTAGCTGTATTTTTACCAGCTTAGTCAAATAGGTTCAATGACATCATCAATAGATGCTACAGAAGTCCAGTCAGCTTGCCAGCAGTATGCAGCTGAAACTATACAGGGATATAAGAAAAATCTTTTTGAAGCAAGCAAGTAAGTTCAATCAAAACCTGAACTATGTTTTCAGATCAATCCTACTGCCAAGAGGAACAATGCAATTTATTATATAAATGTGAAATTCTTTTAAATTGAGTGTAAATTTAGAAATATATGTTTCACAAAGCATTATTAAGTGATTAATATTTAAATTCTTTTTAGATTGTAATAGTGTCTACTTCTAAGTAGCTTAGAACACTATAGATTAAAATAACCTTATTACGGATATATTATAGAGCTTTGAAGATCAGCCTGTAAAGATCTTTAACTCATTTCACCGATGTGCTTTGAGTAATCCAATGTGAGTGGTTTGTCAAAAATCAAGGATGCACCTGGGCTTTGTTGGTCCTGTAGAGAATGCTTTCTTGTTCTCATATGGTCAGTATCATATCTACAGCAGTTTTGAGTACCTAAATGAAATTACTATGAACCAGCTTTAGTTTAAGTAATTAGGTTGGGCCCCTAACAGAAGTCTAGAGTGTGGCTCAAGATGTGGCCTCTGAAACCAGAGCCAGATTCTTTAACAGCCCAGGCCATGTTACGCTCTTCTAGCTGACATTAATTATTTAGTAACTACTTATAAATTATGTAGAAGTGTCCTCTTATTGCAGAGAGTAATCTTTATGGATATCATTAATTTCACATATATTTTTGAAATCCACATTGAGCATTTAGCAAGAAGACAAAGTATACAAATAATAAAGGAGCTGTTGTTGGGCAACAGGTTATAAAGGACAGAATGCCCGTTCCTAGTGGGAGCACCAGGGAATGAATTTCGCTGCAATCCTGCAGTAGGGCAACCAGTGAAAGAGACTGACTGCACCCATTACATGCTCCAACGCTGGCAGCATGATCTGGACACGTTCTGCACACAGATGCTCCCAAGGGGAACTGGGGCCAAAGGTGTTTCCTGGTGACCTGGTGCTGCATGTCACATCTATGACATCAGCAGCTGTGATTTCACATGAAGATTTTTCTTCGAATACTTTACTGTAAGTAGTACACTTTTTTAGAAGATTTTAATTTCAAAATGATTGTAAACCAAGCCAACCATGTGCCCTGGCAGCAAATAATATCCCCTGGGACTGCATTAGCAGGACTACAGACTGGAGGCTAAGGGGAGGCATCCTTTTTTATTTGTCTCTTGTGACACTCATCCAGAGTGCTGTTCCCTAATACAAAAGGAATACTGTTTCCCTATAGAATGTCCAGTGAAGGACTACCAGGATGATGAAGGGCTGGAAGAGATGAAGTACAATGAGATGCTGAGGGAGCTGGGTCTGTTCAACCTCGGTAGGAGAAGGGTAAAGGAGACCTCACTGCTTTCTTCTGCTGCTTAGTGGTAGGGTGAAAAGGAGACAGAGTGAAATTCTTCTCAGAGATAGAACAGTGGTAAGATAAGAGGTAAAACATGCAAATTGAAATGCGAAATTTGTTGTTGATCAAAAAAGTCTGTTTTGAACATCTGTCATATAATGTCTGAGCCAGATGTATTATAAACATGCAGCCACTGAAGAATCCTGTAGAGTTTTTCATCCACTAGTTGAAAGATACAACTCCACACAGACCAAAGGTCTCCATGTTTATATATCTGTGTATATGTATATACCAACATTTTCACAATAGAGACAAGACTCTTGCAGAAAAGTTCTGAGCTGGGAAAAAAATTGGTGCAAGCTCTCAGTGTTCCATACAGAGCTTGGAGTCACAGAATCATAGAATCATTGGCATTGGAAAAGACCTCTAAGATTATCGAGTCCAACCATTCATACAGCACTGCCAGGTCCACACTAAACCATGTCCACAAGAACCACAGTCATACGCAGAGGGCAAGTTTCTTGCAGGAGTCATTAATTGTCCACAATTTATCAAAAGTTATGAAATTACATATATTCACTAAAGACATCCTTCAGCAGAAATCAATCAAGAAAAATCACCGAGAGATTTGTCAGTCAGAGCTGTGTCAATTGTTTTTCAGTTCCACTCATGCAAAGGTGGACAAGCGGCCATACAGACGGCACAAACCCCAGCAGCAAGGCCAAGGTAGAGCCCCATGTTGCCCTGTATAGTAACACATCACAGATCTCACTCTCAAGACTGAGAAAGATTTATATCAGTTTTCAGTTATGCCCTTAGCCCCTGACTATTTTGGATATTGGCATGATCCCTTCCAAAGTCAAGAGTCTGGGAGTTATTATAGGAGAGCACTGAGAGGCCATCCAGTGGTGGACAGGTCTCCAGACATAGTTTTGCAGCTCCTTTTGTAAGAACTTCCTAAATTATGGCATGGCCCTTAATATGGGATTTGCAAAAGGCACATTGGGAAGAAAAACTGTACTGCATGTTCAGCAGAATGAATCCCAGTTACCTCATTTAGAGGATGGAAGTGAAGAGTGGGAGCAAAAAAGTTTCTTTCCAGTCCTATTTAATCTTAAAGCTATTTTCCTTGTAATATGCTTTCTGTTAAATGTATAAACTGGAAAAAGATATAGCTAAGAGTTGAATGTAGAGATAAACGTATCACTAGCTCAATCTGTCCTAAAAGGAAATTGCATATTTTTCCTGGTTCTCCACAGAATTGGAAGTCTGTCCATAAGTAACTAAGCAGATTCATAAAGAACATACCAGAATTTGAAGCTCAAGAAATACTCAGATGCTGAAATGTCTATAAAATATTAAATACATAGAAACCAAGTTCCATAAAAATGAAACCAATTGCAGTAAATGAAGAGTGTCTTTTTCTAGATGTTTCATTAAATTTACCAAGCCCTTAAAAAGAGGTCCTTTTTTTCATCTTCAGTTTGGTGAGGGAGTAGTGTAAACTGTCAACATGATTTCCAAAACTAGTTTCTTCAGGTCTGTAATGGGGTAAATACGCCACATCCCTAGGGAAACAATGCTAGGATTATGCTGCTCCTCCACAAAATTACTCAGCTGTCTGGCATTATTATAGACATCTGCAAAAGAGTACACCTGGTCTTGCTGAAGGGAATTCAGACTATTACAAGTCTCCTTTAATAGAATAAACATCACTTAAATGAAGAAGTGCACACAAGTCAAAAAATGAGCTCTGTCTCTTCCCTTCTGTAATCCCACAGTACAGTGAGTGAAACACTGATTATTTTGACCTGATGTTGACAAAACAGAGATCCATAAAAGAGTATCAGTAGCAGGCTCAGGACCAATATTCAGCACCCAGGCAGAACCACCATCTTCTTAGTATGTGGGCAAGACTTTACTGAAGCTGATTTGGTAACTGGGCAAAATCTGCTGCATTGTTACAATTTTTTCCTGTTCAAAACTAAAGGGAGTGGGAACCAGTGGATGGATGCCAGTATGTTGAAAATGTAAAACTAACACATGTGAAATTGGAAAATTGCATTGCTCTTTAGTAAAAAGCAGCCTAGTAGTGGTACAGCAGAATGTGGCAAAATCCAAAACAGTTGTGTGAGGTATAGACTGCCTTTGGAAGATAATTTAATCTTAATGTGAGCCATAGACATCTGTCAAGCCAGTAACATTGGAAACAGACGTGAGCCCTAAAAATTCCACTGTAGGATGAACAGCTGGTTTACATGACATTTCTCCAAACACACAAAACGAAAAGAAAAAGGTAATCAGATAAATGAAACGGATGGATTAGGAACAAGGAAAATTCTTGCTTCCTGACAGCTGAGAAAAGCATAGGCTTGAGGCAAAGAAGATAAAATGGAAAATAAAATTCAATGGGAAGTAAGGCTTTTCATTAACACCAAGACTATTTCTCCTCTAGCAGAAATATCACATAAAATGATGAACCTCACATAAAAGTATGGTTTTTAAGATGTTTTTTAAAATGGATATTCTGGTGAAATTCAGAATAGGTTTTCAACACCTACATTAAACAAAACCCATATAATATCCTGAAGCTTTTTTTCATATAGTCAAGTGAAAAAAACAGACAAAATATTGAATAGAATAGGATGGGTCAGGAACCAAATCCAAGGAGTGTATCAAAAATCAGTTATCTGAATCTCCTTGTGTCTAATTTACTAAATTTCCATCCCATGCTGATTATGTTTACTTCCATACATTCATATGATTTGAGATTTTCCTATCTTAAAGTCTTTTAGGGAAAATAGAATATCTGTCTCCATGTTTTGAATGGACCATAAAACGTCTTTGATTTCTTCTACGTTTTACTTCTAGATAGTTACGAATGAGACATACAAACAAGACAAACACAAGAACATATTTTTCAATTAAAAAAATGTTCCATTTTACTAATTTGTTTCAAAAGGTAGGGCTGGAAAACAAAGCCTATGTAACACCATGAATTCAGGGGACGCGAAAGTTGTGTGGTATATCCTCATTTGTTTTCATCCTGACATTGTGCTGACTCTTCTTTCTTGCACACATTCTTAGTTTATTTACTTTGCAGTTGCCTGCCAGTCTTTCAGTCACTGGTTTATCTGCATAAAACCTTGCCTGTTTATTCCAGTTGTTTAAGCTAATAATAGGTATGGCTTTGCCCCTTTGCAAAATGTATCTGGCATTTCATAACTTCTAAATGTTTTATTCTCTACTCTTAATAACCTTCTTTTAAGATAGGGTTCCACATGTCATAGGTATATTTATCAGCAGGAATTCACATTGGCAATTTTGGGGGCCACTGTAGTACTACTGTACAGCAATAATTCTGTAGGGTTGCAAAAGAATGTTTTTTAAAAAAAATTAAAGCATGAAGTCCTTGCTTCTACCACTGAGTCCTCCTGAAAGATTTTACATGGCATGTTCATATGGACATCTGCACTGGGATGTCACCCTATAGCATTGCTACCTTGAGTGCCTAAAAACCCTGGGGGTTTTGGCAGAAAAACCGTCAGTTGTTTTCTAAAAGGCAGTTTATAAATGTTAGCTTAAATAAAAGCAAACCTTTTTTCCATAGACCTAAAATCTTTAAACTGGAGTCTGCCTGTTCTTTGACATTCTTTTGGGTCTGTAACTTTAAATTTTTTGAAGACAAACCAAAACATTATATGGTTACCACAGGGAATACTCTCTGTTAAAACTAAATTAAGATTGAAAGTATGTTTTTGTAATTAATAGGTTAAAGAATATGACAGATACGTTTTAACTACGTGAAAGGTAGTATTAGAAAACCCCAAATCTCAGAAGTAAAATTACTCTTAAGTGCACAGTTGTTACTTACTCTGACACGCATTAACATCAGCATGGGGAAAATATTTCTAAACTCCATTGTTTCATTAAATTAAATTAATTTATTTCATAACTATCTACAACAGATGTAAACAATTGATTAAAGATATTATATGCTGTCATTACATGGAATATTTATGGAACTCAGATGCTTTATCAAGCATTGATATAATTTCTTCCTCGCATAGATTTTGGTTTTAGATTTAGAAATATATTGATTAAGAACTTTTAACAGAATACAGACAATAGAAAGTGGTGTCCAGTGCCAGAACCAGAGGCCATGGGCACAAATTGAAACATGAAAGGTTCCCTCTAAAAATCAGGAAACAATTTTTACTGTGAAGGGTGACTGAGAGCTGGCACATGCTGCCCAGAGAAGTTGTGGAGTCTCTATCCTTGGAGATATTCAAAAGCCATCTGAACATGGTCCTGGGCAACTGGTCCTAGGTGCCCCTAACTGAGCAGGGGGATTGGATCAGATGCATTCCAGAGGTTTTTTCCCAACCTCAGCCAGTCAGCAAATCTGTGAAATCCAACACAAAATAGCAATTCCTTGATTGCATTAAAAAAAAAAAAAGTAACTTTGATTTTTATAATTCTGTTCAATTCTGGTCATTGTAACTCAGAAATATCACTGAAATTAAAAATAAAGGAAAAATGACGACAGTAATGGAGAAATTCTGGATGCAAGGGTCAAAATGATTCTACTATTTAAACCAGAGTGAAAACGTACATGAAAAAAGTGTAAAGGGTTTGTTATTTATATTTTCGTATACTATGGGAACTGAGTTCTCCAGCACCTATTTAAATGATGTAGAGGACATTGTTCCCTGAAGGATAAATTCAGGCTCAGGACATCTACTGCAACTGTTGTAGCTTTAAGTCAACTAAATAACATGACAGCAACAAACCCAGATGAGCTGTGTGGATGCTCTTTTCCTTCAGATCACTTTGGTATCTTGTACCATACTGCCATTTATGTCAGTTTTATCTTACAAGCTTTAAAATAATTGTATCTAATTGTTTGATCTAAAGTGGTGCTAGTGACATTGGATTGTTCCGGTTACCTGCCCTTGCAGTGTTAATTTAGGACACAACACAGCAAGAAATAAGGATAAACCCAGTATTTTAGCTCTATGAACTGAAAGATGGCATCTTTCCAAAACCTCTATGCTCTTCCTGTGGGTACACAACAGCTGGTATACCTGAATTGCCTGTATTATGTGACTGCTGATTCATTTCAATCTTTGTTACAGTCTAAAGTTATGCAGCGTACCCAAATACTCTGCTGAGAGTCAAATGCCATCTTAACATTCAGTCACTTGATTACATGTCTTTAACAAAAGATGCAAAACTTGTTTTATGTATGGGATAATCCATGGAGGAGCAAAACTGATAACATTTCATCTTTGGAGTGAAGATGGACTCGGGCTTGACTAAGCCCTGGATGAAAGAGTATGTGGGAATTCTCCATGAAATCATTGTAAGAATACTTAAGATCCTAAACTGTGAAAATTATAGGAGTAGAATAAGTTTGGTGTGCAATGAAACATGCAACAGCTGAAGTAAATTGACAGAAAACACCAGTGGAGAAGGTACCACTATCCACTAGAAAATTTCATGTCCTTTAAATATTTAAAAGTAGAAAAAACGATGAAATTAATTTTCTCAAAATCATTCCACCAACTTTACAAACAAGCAGCCTTTAAAGAGAGATCCTGAAAAAAAATTAAAGATGTATAAAATAAAAAAGAATATAATTCTTGTATGTCATCAACTATCTAGGTGATGTAAATTTATTTTTAAATCAGAAAAAAAAATTTAATTTACAAGTTCACTGTATGGTTGATTGCATATTCTCTATCTGCATCTTACTGATATGATAATTTCACTTGCAAGTTAACAAATAAAAGAGAATTTCCTCAGAATCTACAGAATGGAAAGCTCTCTTGAGATACAAGCATTTGCAATGATTGCAAAAATGTATTTTTTCATTTAAAGTGTACCTGTATGTTTTGACTTTTAACTGACTGATGCTTAAACATTGAATTAAAAACATAAAGAGCAAAATTCTCTCAGCTCAGTACAGTGGACGCTGCCAAGAACGATTGGAATTTTTATTTGCATGTACCAGAATACAACTCAGCATCACTGACAAGATCCTCATCTGTCCTCAAAGAGGAAAATGGTGCCTTTTAACTAAAAACATGTATGTAGAATAATAACATAAATATTGGTAAGTGTCACTCATCATTTCCTTTCAAAGTTTGTTTTTTATATGAGTTTTATAGTCTGCTTTACCTAATCAGCTTTCAGTCCTCCAGATTGAGTTTATCTACACTTCTCCCAGTGCTCTGTAGGGAGTTGTGGCCAGCAGCTTGTTAATGTGAAAAGGGCAGGTAGCCCTGGGTGCCAAACCCACTTTCCTCTCCTGTTTGGATTGAAGGAGTCATGCCTCCTCTTCTTCTTCTGGCTTAACAGAGCATTTTTCTTTTGATGAGAGGCTTTGCACGAGGAGGCGCAAACGACCTTACCCTGCCTGATTCACCTGCTGGTTATGGCACTTTATCAGAAGTGGAAAATATGGATGCAGATTCCTGAAGCTTAGAGGTTATAAAACCTAAACTTCCTACTAGTGCATGTTGCTGCAGCCTCTAGAGCACAGTAATTATAGACAAGGAGTAAAAAGAATGAGATGAGCCTGTTTGCTAGTCCTTCCCATGAGACTCGTATGCTACTCATATTTGCAGAACTGCAGTTTTGCTCTGACTCCCAGGCCTTATTTACCAGATTAACAGAGCCAGAGAAAAGCTGCACAAGGGCTCTGGAGATAAAAATGGGGGCCAAAATGTAGCAGGGGAAGAGGGGGGATGGAAAGGGCACATAAGATCTCTACCAGGAGAATGCCCACCTCGCACCCCACAAAAACGCAGCCTCCAGCTATGTGCCCAGTGAGAACTAGGGAGGGAAGGAAAGGGAGGAAAGCAAGCTCAGCGCCCTCCCACTCCATTAATATCAGGATATTTTTGTGCCCACAGCTGTGTTACTATACTTGCACTTTCTTGTGTTGAGTCTAGGAAGAAGCACATCTCCTGGGACATGGGAAACTTCTCATGTACAATTAGCAGAAGCATCAAAAACTAAAGTGTCCTGATTTGGAAAATGCCAAAGATTAAACTACTTGGTTTTGGAACAGAAAAGTGAATAAAATGTCACACATACAATTTTTGGTAAAATTCTTTAGACTAGATCCTAGTTCTGAACCTTACTCCTTTATACAAATTTGTCTTTGGAGTTAAAGATGATCCTTGTGAGCCTGTTGCAACTCAAGATATTCTGTGATTCTACGACATTTTCCAAATGCTACCTTTATGCCTTCCTTATTATTTTCCACTTACTCAGAAAGTCCATAATGTGTTTTAAACAGTATATACATCATTAAGTATAAAAAGAACAATTGTGAAAAAGCATATTAGTATATCCAGATCCTGTTTTACAGAACCATTAAGTGTACACCATCACAAGTTGTGAGTTCTCAGTCTGTTGTCCTAAATATGATGTATTGTAACATCATATTGGTTAGTTTGTAACCCACAACCCAGTAATTCAAGAACACAGTCTTTTAGGGAGAGAAATAAATTGATAATTATTGTATGTATAATTTGATATTTAAAGTGTCAAGCACATATGAAGGTATAAGCACAGGTTAATAAACTTGTTAATGTAAGGAGCACTCATGGGTATCCTTAGTACTCATAGTAATGCTATTAGATTTCTAAATTAAGGACCTAGGTGATTGTTTTCTTCAAAAAAGTACTTGTGTGCAGCTGTCACCAGGCTCCCTTCATAAATCTGTCTTGGATTATTTATAGCTTTCCAGCTTTTTAATTCTGCCATAGATCTAATAGTAATTTTCATATAGTTACCAAGACTGTAGGTCTCAGGGAAATGAATAGTCTTGGAGGAAATTCCCCACAAACCTTAAACACTCAACCACTGACTAGAAGATTTGATATGTGCAGAAAAAAGGCAGAAAATAAAGTGGAATGAGAATTATGCCACATAGAAATGAACATGAATACAGGTACACAGATTATGATCATGCATATATATTCATAGATGTATATATATAAATATGTATGTATATATGTACACGCATACATTCTCGCTTTCTGTGAGTTATAAGGTTCATGTACTATTCATGCAAAAATATAACTGTCATTCCAGAACCTAAAGTAGTGGATTTAGTGATATAATAAACTGTTGTTATTATTGCACATTCTTGCATTTAACTATACAGAACCCTTTTAATGGCAAAAAGAAAAACATATATCTGTGGAAGAGGGTGAAAACTGTTACTACAGCGAAATAACCCAAATATGAAAGGAATCACTCATTTTCTGAATGATAACATCCTTTGTCTTCCGTTGAACCAACCTTCAGTTCATGGTTGACCCATTTTTGACAGAATTTCACATCACAGAATATCTGAAATGGCTACAGCCCTGAAAGGCATTTTAACTGTAAAATCTGCATTATAAGACATTTCTACAGTATTATAAAAATAAGAAAGGATGTAGGCAAGCAGCATGAAGACTAATGCTTGTCATTTATCTACAAGACATACCTTACAGAATTCAGGATCTTGAATTTGATAAATGTTTAGTTTCTGTCAGAGAGAGGAATAGGTTTTCTACCACAACTAGGACCACTTTTATATTTTACATGTAAACATGATTGGAAAAACATTCTGAAGAGCAATTCATTGCACTGAAGTGCAGCTAAGAGCTTAAAAATATCTCATTATGCTTTTTTCAAGGTCAATACTCATTGTTATCTTACAGAAAATGCTAAATTCAACATAAGAGTCTTGTCAAGGCTCTGTTCTTCTGAATGTATTCCAGCATGTCCTTTACACAAATGCTGTGCCAAGTGCAAGCAACCTGTCAAACAAAGAGCATCACACAGGAATAAGCAGACCTTTCATTTTCTGCCTAGTTGTACTGCATCTGCATTTTGCTTACCTGTTTTTAGTTCAGCCAGATTCCCTTTTAAATTCCTTTCTAAAGCAAATTGGCTCAACTCCAGGTTTTCTGTTAAGGATGTTTTAAGATGGAATGTTATTACTTCAAGCTAGATTTTATTTTTTTTATTATTAAAACAAGAACAGGCACTGGAGCATTTAATAATCTATCCTCTCTTTACAAATCTTTCAACGTGCATTATCCCTTTCTTGGAAGATAGAGAAAACGTGGACTCTTGATACTAATAAAAATTTCACATCACTATTAGTTTGATGTTAAAAAATCTTTTCTTTACTCCGTTTCTCTTTTTAACTGGATTAGTCCTGGCTGGGTAACTAATTTAAAAATATCTTTGAAGTGTGAATATAATATTGCTTCATATTAGTTAAATATTCTAAATATCTAAAAGTGACTCAAAACATTAATCCTATAATACGTTCACTTCTGTGATCTTTTAATATGAGAAGCTGATGTGTTTAATCCTTGTGAACCACACTGAGCAATTATCCAAAGCTTTGCTTGTACTTTTTGCAAATCATAAAAATAGATTTAATGTAAACATGGGGCAACTTCTGACTCTGGTTACTAATTACTCATTATGTTAATAAGAAACACTTGAGAAGTAGCCCAGCTCCTCCACCCCCAACCTATACTTGAAAGCAAAGAAAAAAAATGTAATTTTATAAATTTTTTTAAACCATGTTTGTAGTTTTTGTTCCCCAAACTGAAGTGTGAATTGACAAGATTCTGATTCAAATGAATGACTAATCATTCCTTATAGCTGCCAGAAGTTTGAAGTATGTTTTAAGTAAACAGGGTTTAATCAAATACATTGAGGTAAAGGCTGAGACCAGAATAATTATGATTAAATAAGATAAAATTCTGTAAGTTTTCAGTCAGGAGGGAAAAATATGGGACCCTTTTTTGCAAACATACTTTGCTATAGTGACAGAAAATGTATTTCAGTTTCATTAAGATATTTGGAGATCTTTATTCAAAGTATCAGTTCTACCTCTCAGAAGAGGCATTGTTTTTTCATGAAGAGCTTAGCCTAGGATTGTGAACAATGACTGTCTTTAACAAATTGCTCATGACCAGTTTTTCTAAGTTATGTCTGCTGGCATTTTGGAAGATATGGTGATGACAGCCGAGCGAAGGCTTTTGGTCAGACACAATCTAGACCTGAAGAAATGTATCTTCTACACACATTTCTTAGCCTGTCTTGAGCTGTTGCCATTTGATATACCTGCTCATTTAGCAGCCTGTGAGCAATCTGCCTAAAAACCAAAACCCTGCAAGTCTTGGGTGAAAAAAAGCCCCTATCCCTGAGCTTTGTGGTTTGAAGTCTAAGATCTCTTCATTTCAGTCTGGTGATTAAAAGGGTGAAACTAATGGCATAATCTTTCATTTTTAAGAATTTTTAAAATACATATACTGGGGAAACCAATCAAAAGCTATCCAGTCACTTAAAACAAATGCTGACAGTGTTTTTGTCAGTCCTGTACCCTAATACAACTACTGCAGATGCAGAACAAAATTCAAAATAAATATTGACTGTAACTTAATGTCATAACTTTCTGAGTAAGCATTGAATTTTGGATTGAATTTGTTCCCATCTGATTTTAATGGACTTCCAAATTTCTTTATAAAATGCTAAAATGGAATTCATCTTCCCTAATGATAATAATCTGAAAACATAATTATTAAAACCCACGATATATCTAGGTTTTCCAGTCTCCTACATAGGAGAGGAATAAGCATTTTTGAGGAAAAATTCATCCTGTCCTAAGATATGTAAGACATTACCCTATGTTTTTCTGCTTCACTGCAACATTTTTTCCTATTTTACAAACTACTGAAAAAGTAATTGGAATCAGTTTTGGCTTGGTGAAGCACGAGCATCCTGCAACATGTTTTGAAATTCTATTTTGCATTCTGTTTTAATAATCATATACCTATTATTTTTATTAAATGCAGTGAAATTTGAAATCATCTTGAGAGATCCATTGGTGACGTCTTTGAGACTATGACATAGAAGAGTATTCTTTAAATGATTGCATTTTGCTGTATGTCACATTATCATACAAGATGGAAGATTCATGGCTCTAATGAAGGTGGTCCAATGGAGAATGCATTTAGCTAATCATAATTCAGGAATCTAATTGCCTATGGGCACATGAGTGAAAGTGGAAGAGTCAGTAATGCAAATAGTCTTCTGGTGATGGGATGACTTGTCTAATGCTAAATTACTGGAAATTTACCTTCTTAACAAATCAAGAGCAAGGTCTAAAAGCATAGGAATCGTGGCATTAGCAACTTTGAAATAATATTTCCAACGTAGGTTCTGTTCCCACAGTACTTTAAAAAATAGAGCAAAAACCTTGCCAGTGGTGTGAATAGGATTGTATGTGCCTGCTGATGTGTGGATTTCCCTCATACTCATCTTTCAAGATTAGCCATCTTTTTTTGGGGGGGGCGGGCAGGGAGGCAAGAGCACCAGACTGCAATTCTTGAATTGCATGACCTCTTATTTGGCTATATTTGTCTACATAGAAAGTAAAACTTTTCCCACAACTTATGTCAAGATTAAAAAAAAAAATTAAATAAGTCTTCCTGTTGCAAACTTTTCTGATGTTACAATAAAAATGACAGCAGTGATGGGCATTTATTTTAATTCTATACGATTAAAAAAGCCCAGAAAATTTGACAAAAATGAAAACCATGTCTAACAGATTCTGATATAGCTGTTATTTCATTTCAATGCAGTTTAACTCTTATGCATGATGAAATTTTCTTACCATGCCTGCAGAAATAGCTGAAGGGACTGCTCCAACACAGCTGAAATAAATACTGATGGAAATTATGGAAGTTCTCTAATCTTTAAAGATCTGAAGTAATTTACATGTTAGTTCAATAGCCATTGACAATTTCAGGTAAAGATTTAGCTTTAACCAACACTGGTGAAAAAGTCAGAACCTAATTTCTGTGTCAGGGGAATATTGTCTGAAAGGGTAATGGAGCTATCTAGAAGTCATAAGCAGATAAAATCTTGTCATAATTAACCATTTCCAGCCATTCCTTCTTCGTATTAACCCAGTAACACTCCAGTAAGTACTAACATATTAAACAGAGTAATATGGAGCTACATTCCTGGTACAATCTCATTAATACTTCTTTACTTAACTTCTAAAAAAATGCAGTTATTAATTTTTTTCAATACAGGTATATATGATTTTTATATTATACATGGTGTATGTATGTATGTAAAGGCTATAAATTTGACATGTGATTATAGTTTAATTATTAATTTCATATTGAACGTGTTCAGTAAAATAAAGGAAATATCATTCTGAAATATGAATCCTGCATGAAAAAGAAATCATTAATATTTGAGGTGTCAGGAAGTGACTTCTTTAGTTAGTGCCAAAATTCACAGAGGCATAGTAGGATTCTTTACCCTTCTCAAAATTCCAAGGTAGACCCTGTGTAGCTTCATAGCAGAAGTGATAGGAAATATAAGTGTGAAGTTTCACAGTGCCACTGAGAAGTGGAAACCTCAAGAACCTGATTGATAAAATTAACATTTTAGCACTTCAGCCTTGTCCCATGTAGAAGACTTCAGATGCAGGGGAATGCCATCAGTATGTTAAAGATAATTGCTCCCCAGAGACAGATATTACAATCCTCTTTCAAAATGGTCCAATTTTCTGATCTTACTGTACTTAAATGAAAAATCCTTATTACATTAATTTAACAAAATTACAGATATCTGTGTAAAATCCATCCCTTTGTCTATCTTCAGTAACATATAATAAGTTCATTTCAGGAATGTTTTAAGCGCCTATTTTGATTTAGATTATTTCATTTATGGTTTGGAAAATGTTCAGATAAAATAAAACGTTTAAGAGCATTTATTTAATGTCTTTTTTTTTACACATGGAATAATCTTTTTGGTCACAGAAACCAAAAAAAACCTATTGCTTTTTGTTATAATACATATCAACATATAAACCAAGTAATATCCTATTATAAGGAATAACAGCAGATTTTTTAAAGTCATGTACATGTTGTTTCTATTTTTAGATATTGTGTACAGCATAACAGTAAGTTCATTAAGTAGATTATTGTAAGTATGTACAAGCACAAATAACACCACAAATTGTTGACAACTATGCAGTTGTGCACACTGGTAAGTTATACTGCACATTTATTTCTATGTATGCCCCAGTGTATATACTAATGACATGGAAAGAATCCTTGTATTATTAAAAGGTTTAAAATAATCCCTTAATTTACCATGTTTGGAGGCTAAATATACAATCATTAGTACAAGGAATTACAAAGGTACATCTCTATATATGCTTCTGAACTTGCATCCCACCTGTGATTTATATCATCACTCCTTCCTAAGTTTGAAGTCATACATGCATAGGGTATGTATGCACACGTATATGTACAATACACATGCAAATGAAACTGTAGACCATGAGTTCTCAATATATACAGATAGCAAATATGTGCAATATCTTTTAAAGGGAACCCCAGATGAATCGCTGCAGGATCTAAATGTCCATCATTTCCTGAACTTGGAAATCCCACCAATAGCCTGAAGTTACAGAGAAGGACTACAAAGCACTGACAGTGAAGCTAGTAGGAGGCTACCCTAAACTGTCACAGCCAAGGGACCTGCAGATGTCTGCCACAGGACAGGAAATGGTCTTTTAAAACAACTAACTCTTACAATGAAGACCAGAGAATAACAAGATCTCTGTCACACTATTTTAATCATCATCTGCTCTCCATGATGAGAGCCTCCTAATGGATTTTATGTCCTGTGAAAAGCCTGAGTTCACTGTTTCTCCCAGAATATGTATTTGTTCCTTACATTAAGATTTCTGGAATTCTGATACATATGAAGAATAGGAAAATATATGTTATATTATCATGAAAAACTGTTTTCAGATTCTATGAAATATAGATAGTTTAGTATTTTATAAGTACAGGGTTTTTTCAAAGTCAATTTCTATACAGGTAAAAAGTCATTTTATTTTGAAAATCTCTTCCTAAATTTTCTACACCTTAAGCTTTACAACATTTATGCAGTGAGATATATATTCAGCTAAAAATATGCCAAAGATAAGCCTTCAGGTATATCTGAATTCAGTGCAACTGCATATGAATTTTATTGATAGCACAGTAATACTGGTTGAGCTGTAAAGCTACTAAGAAAACAATATATTTATTGACAATTTATTTTGTGAGCTTCTGATGGAGTGTGAAGGATGAGTATTTCCAGTCTGATGACAAAACCACTATGTCTGATGTTGGAAAGCAAATAGAATGTAGGAGTTTTTGTTACAAATATGCATTCAGGTAGACCAAGACTTACTGTCTAAGTCTACTATGGGGAGGAGGTAGCATCATCTACTTGCCAACAATTGTGTCCACATTAATTCTACATCTCTTCCAATCCTTACCATGCTGCCTACTCATCGTATTTCAGTATTATAATATACACAGTGCACCTTGGATTAACTATAACAATATACACAAAGAAATATAGTCCTCTTTGGATTCATCACAGCTACACACAAGTTTTTATAAATCAGTGCAACCTAAATCTAAAGATTTAGTGGAGATTCACATTGTGTTATTTTGATTATCCTGCTTGAGGGCAAAATTATGTGCTTAGAATTATGCAGTGTAACTTGTTTAAAGTTTCTGAGCTGGGGACTGCATTGTTTAAACAAAGTTTATTTAAAAACAAACTGGCTCAATGACCTTGTACATGGGGCACTTTAAAATCTTAAATTCCTATATAAAGTATCAACCTATTTCTTCATTCCAAGCGCACACCAATTTCCTTGCACATCAAAAGAAATAAGAGTGATTGGAATCTAACATGTTGTTGCTACACTTGCTTTCAAATATGTGGTACAGGCTGCAGCTGAAAAAACTATTCCCCTGTCCTCTCCATTGTACACTAAGGACAAACCAGATTCATCACATGCCCTCAAATTTTTCTTTTAATTTTCTTTTCAGGATGTAGTTTATCTAAAATCCTGCCTGGGAGTCCCTCAGGGTTATTTTTCATTCTCTGAAGTCTGACATTTTACCTCTGTGTGATGCACCACACCCAGTTATGTCCTTGCACGAACTGACAGATGTGACCAGGCAGAATTATCAGGGCAATGACTGGTGAACCTGGGAAGTCTAAATACAAAACTAGTGCAGACATCGCCCTAATCTCCTGAGGATGTAAACAGAAGTGGTTGCAAGAAGCAGTATAATTGTTCTAATAATTTATTCTATTGCTTTAATCAAAATTTCTCCTTCTAAATAGCAAGAAAATAACTTCTTTTGAATTACCTACTTAGCATCAGTGATAATAGGTTAAACAATCATTGATTATCTCTCCTTAATGATGAATTATTGCATACATTCTAGATTTTGCAATGGTTTTTGGCAAATCTCATTCAGTCCTAATGTTACAAAAGTATATCTTTCCAAGATTAAATGAGAATTGTACTGACTATACTACAATGATTTACAGAATGACACAATGATTCACTAAAAAAAAAAAGTGCCTTGTGTTATGTGTTTGACATGCATCTCTCCATGTACACTGAATATCCATACTTCCATGTATATTAGAAAATGTAGACAGCCATGCTGCCATTAAGCACTGCACTGAAAAAGAAAATGCAGCATGTAGTAAAAAAAAAACCAACCAACTACCTCTACCCTGAATTTAAAAACTCTGCAAGTGGCCTTAGTCTAAGGACACTGACTTAGTCTCACTCCTAAATTTTTCTTTCCACAAACACATAGAGACACTCCCATGTCCCAAGATGAACAGAGAGCTTTTATGCAACAACCAGAAGAATTTAGAGAGACATTTTTGAAAGCGCCAAAGTGAAAAAGGCCTAAAGACAAAGGTTCGTGTTCTGCAATAGTTTTAAGGCATTGTTGACCCTTCCTGCCTGCCATGTCTGTTTTAGGATGCTGCTCCCTCAGAGCCCCCAGCACAAGTGTTCCAGGAGCCGGGCTCTCAACCAAGTCAGGCTCAACTTTAAATCCCAACCAGATGATTTATAAACTTTATAGCTTATAAAAACAACAATCCTAATTTCCTTTGGTTATATTTTTGGCCTCAGAAATTAGTTATTGGAAAGCAGGGGAAGAACTGAAATTATTTTAGGCAGCACTGTCACTGAAAAATTGCATGTGGACTACATCACTGTACTTGAAACTTGACATGCATTGCTAAGAACCTACCTTTAGGGACATTTGGGCAACTAGAGGCAAAACTTTACAAACTGCCACTAGGCATCCACTGACATTTTCAGGTTATTAAGTACCCTTACAAAATCTGCCATCTTCTGGTAATGGAAGTATGTAAGACTTAAGCTCCCCACTCAAGAATTTTAGTCTTGGTGTAACCAATAAGTAGTCAGACATTTCCGGTCTGTTTCAGATGGTTTTAGATCAGGGCTGCATTTCCTGGCAAAGTTTGACTTTGATGGCTAGCTTGAAGTTCTACCCTCATAATATGGAGTCAGCCTCTGTCCCATAGAAGCTGGCATATATTAGACTTATAACGTAAATATGTCATTGTTAAAATTATAGCATAATTATCAAATATTCCCTAGTGTTCAGTAGTGACAATGAAAATAAAAATTGCCAATATAAAGATCTATCTCTATTTCTGCTACAAAGCGCTTCTATCCAAGTCTTATTTGCAATAAGCTTGAAATACATTGCTTCACACTAATTCTTTCAATATGGATATATTTACTGATGCATAAAATTATTAAAATGTTGTTATTTGCACTGAATATATTAAACATAACATCTGGAATTTAAAGAAAAAAACACATCAGGTGGTCTTGCAGTATCTTGATCAGTTTGAAATTTACTTAGGAAGTCTAGCATTTTGTAGTTTAGCATGATCAACAAAGGAAAGAAAAACCCAAGTTCTGCTGGGCTTTTCATGTTAGACATAAAGCTGTGAAGCTGTATTTGAACCTGGTGAGGTGAGATTGTGGTTGTCATGCCCACCTTGCAGGACACACTGGGGAAGAGTCTGATCATCCTGTATCTACAGTGCTCATTTTGGCCGTTTCCTATGCAATATGAATGTCTCTGGCAGAGCAATTTTTCAGGAATACCTGCTCCACAGTCCCATGTTATGTGTCCCCCATGCCCCACTGGCATTTACATGGTGTCCAGCTTGTCAAGACGCTGCTGGTTAGTGATTCCAGCCATCATCCTCCATCAGTTGCTCTGTCATTACAGAGGATGTCAGCCCCTGGGTCACCAATTACAGATGTGCATGACTTCCTCATATCCCTGTGATGAGCAGGGACTGTCTTCAGATTCCCTGCCACCTCTCCAAGCCTTTGGTGCAGCCCAGTGTGTGTTGTTTGAGCCTGCCCTGGGATTGGACTGGAGCAGGAGTGGTCCACAGTCTCAAGAGCACACTGTGACAGGACCCAGTGAAGTGTCAGTCTTCTGGTCTGCTCCTCATGGATAGGCATGGCTCCTGGAGCACTGGAGATCCCAGCAGTCTTCCAAAACATATGGGACAGACAAGCCTGCTTGGGCCACAATGAGTTGCAAAGTGTCATAGGATTGAGAGAAAGGAGTCTGCCATCATCACAGCCATAAGATTTCACCTGTATTCTGTGGAGGAATATAAATCTGTGTGAAATAAAGCATGTGCTCAGATGACTGACATAAGTAACTGAACTACATTGAAAAGGCACTGTACTGTTCTCCAGAAAAATTATTCTGGCTCCTATGTTTAGACAAGAATGCTTAATCATTAAATGTATTTCTGTGCGGTCGTCCATTACTGATGTCAAAAATGAATGCCTGAAGTGAAACAATTCCTTCTTCTATTTGACAACTTTTCATTACTTAGTTTCTCTGCTTAAGAAAACTACAATCAAATTCATCAGCATCCATATAATACAAACTGTGTTAATTATCTGCTGGTACTATATCAGAAACTATTTCTGTTCATAGTGCTACATTAAACAGTCAGTTATGTGTTATACTTTATCCAGTTCTATTAAAATCATCTCCCTAATCTTCTAGAAGTCTGTGCTTCAAGTGATTTCTGAACTGATGAAGTTTACAAGGTTGGAGCCCTTTCAGAATTCTTAATCCACATACTTATCTACATATTAATTTCAAATGTTGTGAGAAACCACATACAGGTCTTGAAATCTTGAATTCTAGGCTATAAGATATTTAAGGAAAAATGGTTGATTCAACTGGCTAGAGAAATTCTGACTCAGCAGAATTTGAGAATATAATAGAGCATGTGGAATAAAAAGGTTATTTTTTAAATCATTATTTTTGAATATTTGAATGTACCTTGCGCTGGTGTTTGAATGGATGTTCTTTCCTCCAGTCTCACTGTTTGGTTTAGCATGTGACCTGATACACAGTAGATATATGTGTCAGTGTATAATATATGTACAAACTCCTTTACATGTCCACTTTAGAACATTCAGTCATGTGTGGACATAAAAAATTTCCGTGATTGCCCCCAAAAACTATTTTGTCTTGTTTGGCCAAAAAGACAGATAAGCTTTTCAATGGCATTTTTTTGTCTCTCTATTTTTGTATGAAAAATTTTTATACAACATTATTTTATATGTGTTCTTCTTCCTATCTCATATAATTTCCAAACAAATTCCTTTGTGGTTAGGAATTGCATTGTAGGCATCATTTAAGAGACAACACTGTAGATTTCCATGTGACAATGTTCTTGCTTAACGGGTTGCAGAAACAATACAATGCAATAAATTAATTATGAGAAGTTACTTTTGGGAGTAGAACCCAAAGTTTCCTAAATAACTCCATTAGCTGGAGCCAGCAGTGTGTCTTTGTAGTATTCAATCAATGCAGACTTCCTCTCATTGTTTCCTCTTTTTAATCAGTATAATTGACAACACTAGCCTTTTAACTTGATAGAGTCCTTCTTTATCTGCTGTGTATTTTGTACCCTTGCAGTTCTTCTAAGGCCCAAAAGCAATTAAAAACAGAAATAACAAGAAGTATAAGTAGCAATTTGAATATCCACATAAGTTTTATTAGCATTTCAGACAGGTTAGTCTGAAAAGCTTTCTCATCTGTGGTGCTTTCTTCTGCCTTGTTCTTTGTGGAGAAGACAATTTGCATCTTTAGTCTCACCTGCACCTCAAAAGGGCTCACCCAAAAGGGCTAAACTGGTTCAGGGTGTTTGTCACTGTATTTCTTTAGCTTTCATTTCTAGTAGGTGCAGGAACAGAATAGAATAGAATAGAATAGAATAGAATAGAATAGAATAGAATAGAATAGAATAGAATAGAATATCCTGAGTTGGAAGGCACCCATGAGGAGCATCGAGTCCACTCTGGCCCTGCACAGGACATCCTCAAGAATCACACCATGTGCCCAAGAGCATTGTCCAAATGCTTCTTGAACTCTGTCAGGTTGGTGCTATGACCACTTCCCTGGGGAGCCTGTTCCAGTGCCCAACCACCCTCTGGGAGAAGAACCTTCCTCCACAGAGACGGATTTTTCCATTTTTTTTTACCTAGCAAGATCTGAATTTTAAGTTACCAATCACTAAATATTACCTTACTCTTCTGTACTTGCAACTAAATATATTTCAGCCACCTTTTTCCTTCTTGAAGATGAGAGAATTCTGCCTTTTCTGGTCTAGCAATAGCAATGTCTCTTACACTGGTGGAGTTTACTGTGGTTGTATATAACACGTCTACAGGCAAGAGCATCTATCACATTAAAAAAAAAACCACACAGAAAAACCAATTTAGGCAAACAAAATTTATTCTTAAGATTCACCAGATCCTAAGACATGTTCCTTAAAACTAACTGATGGTTATCAGTTGACGGTGAACTTTTGCCTTACTTGCAATAGAAAAAATGTAGATAGGTAACTTGGGCTGAAACCCTAATTTTTAGACGGCTGAAATTACATGCGGCCCTCTTTCCCTTCTGTTCAAAGATATAAATCCAAAGCGTACTGAAACTAATGCACTTGCAGCTGTGAAAAGTACCTACGCAGCAGGGGATTTGAAAGAAAAAAATCCCAGATATTCATTCCATAAGGTTCAGCACAGGCTCAGGAATCCATTGAAATAGGAATTACTTCATCCAATGTCTTTTAAGCTTGCAATACTTCAGAATTAAACTGCATTGCATCAAGTAAAATTTTACATTTATGGGTTCAGTGGACTTGATCCAGACTTTTGATCTGTCAAAATACATGAAACCAGAAAATGAGAGTTTGGATGCCTGTCTCGGAGTTCAATGTGGGTTTATTAGTACTGAAAATCATCATACCTTTGAACTGGTTTTCATTTTAGGTAATCTCTTTTTTTCCTTTTCAGAGGTTGACCCTTAGTAATTAATAGTAATTTTCTGCTAACTAGCACACCAATTTCATTAACTCAGATGGAATTAATGCAATCTCTCAGTTACTTAACCTGCACCTTCTCCTGCTAGCTCAAAAGTAAAATTAGTTTAACTAACTGGATTTGTTATATATAAAAACCAGAAGACTGTTTCCTGCTGCCTAAAATTATGCAAGCAGAATAGAAGGGGTTTTTTAAGAAATTAATATTGAATATCTATCACACAAAAGTGCAATTCCACAGGTAATGGAAAACTGGAAAAGATGAGTTAATTTTCAGGTGCCAACAAGGCCTGCAAGAGAAAATACATGAGGACTGAAGAAGATAAATAAAAATATCCATTGCAAGTAATATATTGATTAAGTTAAGAAATTAGAATTAGAAAATACAAATGTTTCAAATAAGAATTATTAGTTTAGTTCTCTCGGAAAGCAATACATAAGGAGTAATAATGAACATTGTTAAGACAGAGCAAACTATTTGGTGCCTGTGTGAAAGGAAGGAGACTGCCATGTCTTAGTCACTGTTCTGAGTGTTGGAGCCTTCGTGGGGCAGACCTATTTGCTGCTTGTCACATTTGCGGTTTGGTTGCTATGATATTAACCCAGAATTTACTTTTGCCTTTAAATTCTATTTTGGTTCCACTACTGTATTTCTCACTGAATTTCTTGATATTTTTCAAAGGATTCTAATTATATCCACACATGTCTCTGCATTTTTTTTCTGACATTGTTACATCTCATGCCAAAGTATTGTTTACATTGTACTCTATTTTGGTAGCTATTTCATGCAGGCAGTTCTGAGTCTTTCAAATGGTTTTGAAGCTGAATCTTCTGATCCTGCTTTTAGCTAGTGTATATGACCATGTTTCCACTGACTTTGATGGGTTATAGCAATTTTTGGCAGCTGACAGCAGCAACTTTTCTATACCAAAAAATACTATTGATTTGTAAGAGAAACACAAATACCCAGTGCTTACAGAATTGCGTTATCCCTCTGAAACTAATGCACTGCCCACTAAAATAATCTTTTTATCTATTCCTGAATAAGTAAAGACAAAATGACTAACTATAAGGCGTAGTTTTCATCTGTTTTTAATAGTGCAACAAATATTTTCTAAGTAAGCATAAATAACCTTTGAGTGAATTGTTCTGTTAACTTTTAACAATAGTATGTGTCTAGAATTATCGTCTAGCCTACTTCATAGTCTGATTTTTGCCTAATCTGTTGCAATTTAAAATGATCAGCTGCACTGATAACAGCAGCTCTGTGTATGTAACATGAGAATTACTCATGAAAACATCAGTCCATGAATTTCTTATTCTCACGTCTTCTGTAAGCCAGCATATTAAACATCACATGTCAATTCTCACCTCAAATTGCATTTGGTTTACTTAACTATAGATGATATTTTCTTTTTTAAGGACAACTTTGGTACTCGTTAGTTAAAAAAAGGAGACATTTAGAAAAACATGGCTGAAAAATAGCATCTAGTTTTAAAAAAAATGCAGTTTCATTAGTAAACCATGTTGTATTTTTAAGCGAGTATTGGATTTGTGTGGCAAGGCTTTGCTATTTGAGGGCAACGGGTGGCTTCTGTGAGAGGCTTCCAGAAGCTTCCCCCATGTCCCACAGAGTCCATTCCAGATGACTCCAGGATGGATTCACTGCTGACAAAGGCCAAGCCATCAGCAGTGGTGGTAGCACCTCTGGGATAACAGATTTAAGAAGGGAAAATACTGCCGCACAACAGCTACTGGGAGAGAGGAGTGAGAATGTGTGAGAGGAACAGCCAGGCTGACACTGCAGTCAGGGCAGAAGGAGGAGCAGGAGGTGCTCCAGGTCCTGGAGCAGAGATTCCCCTGCAGCCCATGGTGCAGACCGTGGTGAGGCAGGATGTGCCTCCATGTGCAGCCCACAGAGGTTCGTGATGGAGCAGAGATCCACCTGCAGCCATTTCTGCTCACAGGCAACTTAATGGCAAAACTCCATGGCAGAACAGAGTCCACAGGGTTTTATTAAAAGTAGACATGATCTATATTTAGACGGTCCCATAAATAACAGTCAACGGCAGGAAGTACTATTAGCATAAATGAGAAGTACCAGGGTAAAACCTGAACTGTAGTTTGCAGGCAGAGCTTCAGTGTGAAATCACAGTGATCACAGTGAAATCTTATTTAAAAACATGGCTATTTTTCGTGACTGCCTACCATCCAGAAAGATCTTTAGTGAGGTTCTAATTGATGGAAAGTTGAATATGAGTCAGCAGTGCCCTGGCAGCCAGGAGGGTCAACCCTGTCCTGGGGTGCATCAGGAACAGCATCACCAGGCGAGGGAGGGGATTGTCCCGCTCTGCTCTGCACTGGGGCAGCCTCACCTCAAGTCCTGTGTGCAGTTTTGGGTGCCACAACATAAGAAAGACATTAAGTTCTTAGAAAGCACCCAAAGAAGGGCCACAAGGATAGTGAAGGGTCTGGAGTGGAAGCCATATGAGGAGCAGCTGAGGTCACTTGGTCTGTTCGGCCTGGAGGAGACTGAGGGGAGACCTCAGTGCGGTCTTCAACATCCTCATGAGGGGAAGCAGAGGGACAGGCACTGATCTCTTTTCTTTCATGACTAGTGACAAGGCTTGAGGAAATGGTATGAAGCTGAGTCAGGGGAGGTTTAGGTTGGATATCAGGAAAAGGTTTTTCACCCAGAGGGTGGTAGAGCACTGGAACAAGCTTCCCAGGGAAGTGTTCACCGCATCAAGCCTGACTGAGTTCAAGAAGAGTTTGGACAATGCTCTCAGGCACATGGTGTGATTTTTGGGGTATCCTGCACAGGGCCAGGAGTTGGACTCAATGATTCTGATGGTTCTCTTGCAACTCAGCATATTCTATGATTCTATGATTGTACTACATAGAATAACCTAAGTATGTTCACCTTTTTATTGCAGGGATAACTCTTAACAAGTAGATAAGCAGAGTTATAACTCCTGAAAGATAGCTATACAACAATTTATGCTCCTCTTCCCCTGGGAAAGCAACCACCACATCTGCTGGTTTCTGTAGCTAAGTAATCATTAAGTATTGCAGGGAAGCATGGCCTGGTTGGAATCAAAGGGATAAAGTGAGGGGTGGTAAGGTGCAGGGACTGGTTCAGCATAGTTCCTTGTTTGGCTGGCTGCCCTTTGCACAGCTATCTCTACCACCACTGGGCTTCAAGCCATCTTGGGCTCTCTGACACTCCTGCTGTGGTGCTTCACCACCTTTCTTGGCTGCCTTGTCCATGTTTTGCCTTGCACCCCTTACTCTCTTTTTTAACCACTGGTAGGGGTAGACTCTTAGGCCATTCTGAGCTCCAGGAGCTGTTCCAGAGATGTGGGTCCCTGCTCCACTGTCTGCTGGTGCAAGCCCTACTTATCTCTGTTGTGTGATCCTGTTGGGTATCTCAGGATTACTGGTATGCTTGTGCTTTGCTAGCTATACATTAAACCCTCCCTTGTCCTGCCAGCCATTCCTCCCTCCCCTCCCTGATCACTGCTTGATGAAACAGAAATTATTTCAGTTTCAGAGGATGTGCAAAAACTGATTTTGACCACTGAGAAGCATCCTGGTTTGAAAAACAGCCTTAAGAGATGCAGCTTTTCCCAGCAAAAACGGTCAAGTAATCATGAGTGTGCTGGGTTTTTACCTTTTTTTTTCTGTGCAAGTTCATTACCATTGAACGTAACCCAGACAGAGCAATAGCTTCTGCTTAGCTTTCATTAATTTTCTGTTGGTTAAGCAGCTTAGTTGTTGAGCAGTAAGCAGTACAACTACACTAGTGCCTTCAGGATGAGAAGCATGCTCATTCTTTGCCAAGTTTCTATCTTGTATATGTGATGCCATGCCGTGGTGGCACAAGTGTGACTACCGTCAGGTTTGTGGTGGAATCAAACTCTTACTGAGCATGATCTAAATTTACTCAGGTCCTAGAAGCAGTGCATGTTGTGTGGTATCTCTACAATGTACAAGAGCTGTGTCAGTTCAGCCTCCCAACAAACCATTCTGTTCCCAAGACATGGTGTTGATGCATTCCCCCGTCTCAAACAGCAATAACATGACAGTGCCTCAAAGACAGACAGCAATCAGCTTACCCACAACTCCATTTGCTCTGCTCAGATATGAGTAAATATGTTTTAAGGACCGTATGCGTTCCAAATCCCCTCCACCTTTCAATCCTCTTCTTCTCCTGAGCATGGTCTCAAGCAGCAGAATGCAAGCCAAGTTATGGCACAAATTTAGACAGAAAAAATTCAAAAGTCAGTTGAGGAACAGTTAATGTTTACAAGCAATAGTTAAAATAACACCTATAATATACAGCTTATATATCATCCAGAAGCAAAGGGTTATTTTAAGCAAAATCCCTAGTTAAATTAGTATTGAGCTTTACTATGGCAGGTATTATATTAGGGAATTTAACAAACTCATAGTGAAAGTTTGGTTTAAGCCTGGGCAAATGGGATTTAATGATGAGATAAATACCCTACATTCTGTCTAGCTATGAAAGATTTGACAAAGAAAAAAAGTTATCTAAATGTTCCTCCTTTTATTCTGATAGAAGCATTGTAAAGCAAACTACTTAAGAAAAATTGAACTTGCTGTATATTAAGAGAAAATTCTTTGTGGCTAATGAGCTAAATGAAAATAAATAAAAATGTTTCATTGAACTTTTAGTACAAAATAATCTCACTATATGCCTTTGGTTTTGACAGCCTATTTTAACTATGTAATTTGTTATTATTAACAAAGATACAAAAGTGATATATGGCCATCAGACAAATGTTTTCTCTTTCAGCTGTTAAATAAATAGGTCTGTCTTCCTTTGTGTCTCATTAAAATGGTAGGAGGCATTTATCTGGCTTTAACGTGCCTGGTTATATGCATTATTGCTAATTAATAGCATTAAGTGTCTGAGCAGTAGAGAGTGCAAAGTAAACAGAGCTCTAAAAACACTAAATCAGAGAATTGAACACATCCAAGCAGAATGAAAATAACACATTGAAGCTGTTGTTCATCAGCTGTAAAATTTTTTTTTTTGCTTCCTGGGGGTATAAATTCGTAGGACTGTGCTTCAATGTAATGGTCTTTGTGGCTTACTTAGCATGCTACATTAGGAAGAAGAGAGCAATATGACCTCTCTTCAGAGGTGAAACTGGCTAGAAGGATCCCAGGTGGATTTGTGATAAGGAGCAACGAAAATCAGGCTCCAAGGGCTAAATCAGATGTCAAAACATTAGGCATCAATTGAGACCTGTGCTCAGCACTCAAAAGCAGAAGGAGCCACACCTATTAGCTGTACGTAACATTCATGGCAGAAGACTTTTTACAGCAATAATAAAGGGAAAAATTAAGAAGAATATTAAGTGCTGCAGAAAAACAACCCATTCCATAGAACATAAATCATTATTGAAAGCCAATTTTCATTTCTGTTTTTGCTCTAGATTTAAAGAATTATAAAAACCATTAATCTTCAACCTCAAGCTTATGATTTTGAATATTTAATTTATACAAATATATCTTTGCAATTTCTTCAGCTTACATGTACATAAGTTAATTTTGTGCCTTCTGAGTTTAGAAGTAGAAAAACCAAGGCTCTCAAGACAATTAGATCTCTCTTTTCTTCAAGATACTTCCACATGAAGTTCTATATGAAAGGTAGGTATTGTCTACAAGAGAGTGCTCTTGTAGACAATAGGTCCCAGGTCTTGTAGCAAAAGGTCCCAGGAATTTCTGGTTCTTTCACTATTAAACTAAAGAAATATTACCTCAAATAAATTGATGGTGACTGCCATGGCAAATTATGGATGTCAAAGAATTAGTGATAAAAAATCATAATGCAGCAAATATTAAAACACGTTTAATGTACTTTGTGAACTTTCAATGAGACTATTACTTTCAAAATTAATTGGGAATTCTGAGATGTTGCAGCTTGGATGCACAGACAAAAATTGCCTATTTGAAAACAGCTAAAATAATCTAAGTCCTTTCTTTCCCTTTTACATCTTTCACTAAAATATTTTAGCATCTCTACTTCAAGTTCTCCAGTTAGGATGTTTTAGCAAATATTATCAGAGCTAAGTACTTCAAGAGGTTCATCAGCTTCTCTCTTTGTCAGTATAACTTCTAAGATCCAGTGTGTGTACTTTAAGAGCCAGATAATTCAAAAAGCATGAAAGGCTTTAAACCAAGTGCCAGATGCAATCATTAGAACAGCCAGCTCCTTCCAGAGAACATATGCTTAGTAGTAACATAACCAAGGCTTTGTATTTCAGAGAACATGTTGATCTTTGATTTCTGGAGCAATATTTTCTCAAGTTAAGGCATCAGTACAACCTTTTATTTCTTGTTAATTACATATTTATCTGTGAGAACCAGTTTTCCACACAGACTATATAACTTGGATTGTATCTATCGCTCAGCAGGAACGCTTCTGTCTCTCATAAAGGATTGTTTAGGTGCACAAATTTCTGTGGCTTTCCCTGTGGACCAATGTCTTATCACATAGCAACATCTGCTAAGGAATATGCTGCAAAGCTGTCTTCATATTTTTTCTCTCTTCCTCAAGCAAGATTTGTCCACTTCTGGGAAATGAATGCAACATCTTCACAATCAGTGTTACACTCAAAATATACAGTTGAAAATATCATGTTGCAAACAGGCAACTGGCAGGCATTTTGTACAATACTCTGACTCATATATGGAGACGGTACGGAGAAATGGAGAAATGGAGACGGTACTGAATATAAATTCTCTATTATTTGCAAGTACATATTTCAGCAGATTTTAGCAAGTATAGATAAGCACACTTCTTAAAAGTTCTAGTACTGCTAAATACAACATTGAATGCCCAAGTATTAACAACTTGGTGGAAAGTCTTTAGTACCTAGAAAATTCCTTTAATTTGTAAAATATGGAAAATCAGATTTAAAACCAAACAACAAAAAAATATATCCCCCAACAGTGGAATTAAACTAATCTGGTTCCTTGACTTGGGCTTTTTTTCATATTGAGCATCCCTCAACACAGTTACAGTAGTGGAAGTTACCCTTTCATCTTCCTTAAACATAGCTAGTATCTCATTTCTTGAATATTCAGTATAGATTTACTCCTCAGAACTCAGTCCCTTTCTCCTATATATCAGTTGCTTAATTCCAGTTTCCTCAAGGGAGTTTTTTGTGGTATACACACTTTTATTGGAGCAAAAGAGTTCTGATTTCAGAGTGCTTGCTATTAACAGACATATTTGTTTGGAATTTTTTTTGAAATTCAAATAAACACTTCTCTCCACATGCTGAAAACTCACTGTAGACAGGAAAAAACACTAGTTTGTGTTTGGCATTTACACTAAATATTTCAGAATTTTGAACCTTTCAGTCATCTACAGTTATTAGTGGTTACGTAAGCTTGCATGTGGCATAGGGAGCTAATTGTTTGACTGTGATATCTGCTGCTTGAATTAACATAGCAAAGAATGTATATATAGGCTTTTAACTATCAAAACAGAATTAAGTTGAAAGTGAGGTCTTTTTGTCAATGAGTCAGTTTTGTCTGTGGCCAGATTCAAGAGTCATCTTAGTGCACAAGAATAGGACCTCATATTCTTGCATAAGAAACACTATTTAACCCACTATTAAACAGGTTTTCATCACCTTCAGGTAGCTCCTGGAAAGCACTGTGCCTCTGGCACTTATCTGTTCAAGAATGACTATAATCTACCTCTGCCTGTATGGCACGTACATTCCAGGCACAGCATGTCTCATCATCCCCTTTGAGTAAGTTATAGTGCTAGCACACATATACATGATAAAATATGTAGTAAAAGTGTACAGAGCTGTGAGCAAGTTTTAAAGCAAGAAAAATACAAAACCCCCCCAAACATACAGATTGTTCAATTTCATCAGTCACTTACTCATTACTTTCCTGGAGTTTCATTCATTTTAAGAAAAATATGTTTGTGTAAAAACTAATAATCAAGAATCAGTCACTAGAATTCTAAAAAATCTTCACTGGACAATCATAAACACTGAAATACTTCAGTATACTGTTAGCCTTTTTATTGCAAAGAATTGCGAAGAATATTAAAAAGTTCTGATAACTATAAAACAGTCACCAGCATCAAAGGCCAAGAAAGAAAATCAAAGCAGAAGAATCCTTTTGAGACCTAAATATTTCCAAGGAACCACCCAAAATATAAATGGAAAGAAAACAGTGTCAGCATGCAAATACATGTTTGCTACCAAGGTAAATGGAATAAAAATCACATGAGCTGATCATCCAGAAACTGACAGGACTACTTCCAGTGAAAAGACTGCAATGTGATCCTTCAGCTCTTATGGAATGCTTTGATTACAGCTCCGTGTAGAAGCTATTACATTTAATTCCACCGTATGGCAGTAAGGTGGGGTACAACATAGGGAAATCCAGTCAGGCAAAGAGAAACATTAAGGAAAGAATGGTAAGTGTATGGTAGCACTGTGAATACCTGCATGTAAGGAATCATTTTGGGTCCCTTGCTGTCCATGCCAACAAGTACACAGCTATTTTAGCGCTGCTCTTATATTTAATGGATTTTTTTTTTGTACATCTGTCAAATCCCAGTTTCTTGTGGTACTCACCCCAGGCCATTCAATATCAGTGCTCTGGAGACACTGATGGAAAGTTGTTTGATGGGGATATTTTGTCTTCCTTTTCTCCTATCCTATTTTTTCCCTTTCCTCTCTCCCTTTCCACTGGAAGCAGCTGCCTTTCCTGCAATACTCTTTAGCTAGTCCCTACCCCCACACTCACATATGCACTAAAGATTTGAAGCATTTCAAGCAGACATTTAATGAATGTCTTCTACATGTGATAATACTCTATATATGTAATGTTATACTTCAAAGAATTTTATCTTTCAAAGTGAACTGGTTAGATATTTTGCAAGTTTTCTCTACTCCAGTCGCTGTATAAATAAAATTGGTGTTTATTTTAAAATTACATCTGCAAATATCGAAATCTCCACAAAGACAGCTGTTTTAATACCATGAATACGAATTTTATTGATGAAAACTGCAGCATTTAAACTGACAGTATTAAGACTGGTTACTGAGATATTGGACATAATATGTGATATGTACAGTCCTTGCAGTTATCCGTATTGAAATGGAACATCACACAGCTGAAAAATCCCAGTTAGCAGGCCCCTGTGGAAGGTAAAAGTTCTTTTCCTGTGCAGCAGCATTCTCTGTTGAAAGAAGTGTAATGAATAAATACATGATTTGTATTATGATAGAATCCAAAAGCCGAAAGTCCATCCACAGCCAAAAAAGCTTCAGCTCCTGTTGAAGGATTTAACGATACTCACGTGAAGGATGAAATGTGGGAGAATGACATAACATATAAGCAAAGTGTCAGTAGTGTCAAATGGAATGTATTTGCTCAATTGTCATAATTTTCAAATTCCTTTGAATGCCGAGAACAAGAAAACAAAGAAAAATAGGAAGAATTAGGAAGTAAGGGAAAAATAAGTTGAAAAGAACAAGTTTGATAAAACTCAGAAAATGTTAGCATAAAGTAATAAGATAATATATATATCCTAATAAATCAAGAAAATGTGCTACTGGACTTACTTTGGCCCTAGAATTATGCTCCTGATTAATTTGAACATGCAAATATTTGAGCAGCAGCAATCATCCCATGATGGGTGATAAAATAGAGAAACCTGAGTANGGAGGAAGAAAGTATGGCAGGAAGTGACAACAGTGAGGGAGGTAAACAGCCAATTATGGATCATTGGTCCTGATAAATACTGCTTTTTGTTTTGTCTTCTTTAAAACCAAAACATGTACTTGGTGCAACTCCTGACCAGATTTTTTAATCATAACTATCCATAGGTGGCAGAGTTCATATTTTTCCTGTACAAGATTTACAGGAACAAGATTTCAAAGTCTATTTCAGCAGTCCAACTTATTCATTTTTACAGTTTGGAGATTAGCCAGTTCCTAAGATTGAGCACTATATGTGGGGATTACCTCACCCATGTTGACATGCAGCCAGCACTGTTGGTAAGAAGCCACTTCATGACTGCAAAATATTTTTAAGATGGTGAAGGAGAATAAATCAGAAAGAAGCAATTCCTCTACTATATTGGCAGAAGGTAGATAGATACCTTAGTTTGAATTTTATCCACGACATTTGTGGCTTGAAAGGAGAAACTAACTGTTTTTGCCAGCTCCACATTAAAGAAATAAGAGGGGAAAATTATCCAGGATTTATCAACAATTTTAACACTTACGGTTTTCCACAAGAATTCAGAGAGCTCTTTTTTAGGATTAGGGGAAAATGTGTACACACAGCAGCCATCAGTATGACTGCCACACATGTATATACAGGGAAACTTCTTCTGAATAGAGGAAGCAAGAACACTGATAGCAAGGAGTTTACCATATGTCAAATTGTGAAATAAGGACTCAAGATCCATGATGGTTTTTTATTGTTCTATCTTCCAATTCCTCATTTTTCATTTCTTTTAGTGTACAAATTAATTAGATCAAAAGCAGTTCATTTATGTCAACTCAGGCTACAATTACAACTCCCCTGTCTAGAAAAAGGTTTGAGCTTCTGATTGACAATTATTAAAAAGAAAGAAAATAGTTCATGGAGTATTAGTAATTGGGTAATGGAAAGAAGAGACACTGCTACAGCCCAAGAGAATGTTTATTTGCTCTCGGATCTCTGATGAGTTGCATTGGAGTCTGGAGGTAACCTCCAAAGAGTGATTGCTCCTGGCTTTCTGAAGCTGGTGTGTTAGCTTCGCCTGGCTGGGTTCTGGCCAACCATCTGTCAACAGAGCTTGCCTTGTTTAGCCTAGCAAAACAGAAGCTGAGAGAGATATAGTCACTCTCTATAAACACTTCGGGGATAAACAAGGGAGACGAATAAGAACCATTTAATCTAAGGGATGGTGTTGGCATAAAAACAAGTAGAAACAAACTGGCCATGAATAAATTTTGGTTGGAATTTAGATGGCCTTTCAGCAGAAGAACAGTTACAAAATAGCCTTCCTACAGCTGTAATTGGAGTTACATAGCTTCAGGATTTTCAAACTTGGAGTCTTCTCTGTTTATGAAGAGAATTTTATTATATTGTCTCCAAAACCTAAGTAAAATGGAGCCTGCTCTGTACCAAAATATTCACCACTGATCATTACTCCCATTTATACTGACACAAAACAGTTGGCTTTGCAAAGCCACATGAATATTAGTTTCATAAGACCATTAAATGGATGCCTTTCTAAACATACAGCTTTGAACATCTCATAATCTACATTTTTAGCACAAATTCTGGGGAGCAGCTATGGCAAACTACTTTGATTCTAAGTATGGACTGTGTCAGGTAAATCGCACTGCAGCTCTCCTTGCAAAACTGATAATGCCCTCACAAGTTAAACACCACCTTTAATGCAGATCCTGTGGTGCTTTAGAGGAGCTTCTTGCCATATGACCAGGAAATATATGCAATTTAATCAAAAATTATGACTATGAGGGACTGGAGGGAAGATGTACATCCCATTAATTTTTGGGGTAAATCCAAATTCAACTATATGAAACCTTCTTCTAACACAATAGGTAAATTCATTATTGAATACATCTGCAAATAAGATAAAAAGCCAAAGCTTAATTTCCTAATCTGTTTTACAATGCACTTGGAATCTCTACGTTCAATTACCAGCCTCATTGAGAAGATACTCTGGTTGTGCTTTCTTCATCTCAGAGAAAATTGTAACAGATGCAGACCTAAATCTTGCCTGTTCTTGGCACTGGGCTAGAAGAGGAGGAAGGAAGTTTTACAATAAGTGATGGAAGTCTGAAACAGTTCAAATATTTGGGGTGCTCTGATATATCCAAATAAAATATGTTTGTGTCCAGAGAGAGGCTGAGCAATTCAGATGCACATAATGAATAATTATTTGTTATAAGTTTCTGTGACCTTTTATATAGAAATAATTTTCATGCATGAGCTGCATACGAAAAACTCTTTCATATCTTTTTTTATTTACTCAGTAAGGTGGTGCGGAAGAACAGAAAACTTGCAGGTTTCCTGAAATTAAAAATAAGTGTTCTTCATTTGTTTAAACATGGTTTTTCACATATCCTTTGCAATTTCTTGTTCTGATCCTGAAAAGGCATTTTCATAGAAAACTTTGCAGCTCACTAAATTTATTCTCTTACTTCACTTATTGTGACAGTCGTCCTGTAACATTACCTTTCCTGTACACATTACACTGTTCTTGAGGGAGACAGCAGACACCAGTTTGGTACTGATGTAGAGAGCCCTGAATGCAGAGAGAAAATGATGGCCAGCATTTCCTGGGATGACCTTACCTCTTAGTGGAAATCTGTAGTAGCTCTTCAGAACTTCAGTTTAAGCCAATGTTTCACTCTAGTTATCAAATCAGATATACTCTAGAAAAGTCTCCCCTTGCTCTACTACTACTGGCTACTTTTTCAGCTGGCAGGCAAAAGTTACATTGCCGACAGAAGTTAAAACTCCACTTAGAACTGCTAGAAAAAAGGTAAGAGTTAGAGTTGGACCAAAACACCTTCAGCGATGAGTAACTCAATCCTGTGTTACTGTTTCTTACCACGCTTAACATTTACTGTTGGTCTTTATCAGTGAGTCCAAAAAATGCTCTAATTAGGTAACCATTGACATCATAGGAGCTAAAAGATTTGAAAACTGGGTTCAGTGATGACTTCATACTTGAAAAGAAATGAACTTGAACTTACCTATACATTTTCTATTTGGAAGTGCAATGGAAATCACTTTTTGTTGTGTTAATTAACATGCAGCTATTTGAACTCATTATTAAAATTTAAAATATCAGCTAGAAAACAGGTGCTTAATGGAGCTAAAGGTGTTCTATGGAGTCAGTTGAAAATATCTGACATTTCAAAGTGACTGATGAAAAGGTCAAAATAATCTTTAGCACTGTTATGTGAATCCCACTTTTACCTATCTTTGGATCTCACAAAGATGCTCTCATTTTCCATGATGGTGAGATGCTGCTGACAGTACAAGCTTTGGAGAACATGCTCTTTGCTAATGAATACTATTTTTTTTTTTGTTCGCACAATTATAATGGAATGAAAAAAAAATGCAGACATTGCATAAAATGTAGTAAAAGGTCTTTACTTTTTTTCCCAGAAATTAAATATTATTAAATAATTCAGACACAGAAGTGGGAACATGTGACTCTGACTAGAGATGCTAGCCAACACCACTGTCAGGGTCCTGGGGAGACCAGGGCTCCCCTAAGCTGCCCATGGTGAAGGGCCTCATGTCAGACTCGTGGGGCTCCCCACACCCTGCCCATGGCCCAAGACCCAGTATCAGACCCTGCCCTGGGTTTGCCCCACGCTGCCTGCAGTTCCAGGACCCCACGGCAGCCCTCCCAGTGCCATCATCCCATCCCGCAGTTATTCCTCAGCACATGGGGTCCCACTCCAGCCTCGCACAGCCTGGGCTTGCCCGTGGGCCCATGTCTGGCCTGGCCCCAGCCCGCTGCCACCCCCGTGGCCTTGCCCAGCCTCCTGCAGCTGTGTGGGCCTGATGTTGTGGCTGACCCTCGGACGCGCCCCGTCACCACGGGCTGGGCCCACAGCCGCGCCCGGCAGAGCCCCCTCGGCCGGCCCCACTCCCTCCCTCGGCGTGGGGCTGAGCCCGGTCTCCAGGCCCTGCCCATCCAGCACCTGGAGCCCTGGGCTCCCCGCTCCCTGGACCTGCTCTGGCTGCTCCCTGGCAGCTGGGTCCTCTCTCTAACCCAGACTGCATAGGAAAACCAGGAAAATTTACTGCTTGGCAGATCTTTTAAAAGGGAGGACATATTTTATAAAGTCACTAAATAGTTAAGATAGTTTTTGTTCCGCATTCCATTTAATCCATATGTACAAGCTATATACACGCAAGAAACTGGAAGGGACAAATGCCGTTGCTCAGCAACAAGAAACTGGCAGAAGCTCAAATACTCCACGTTTCCAGCAGACAATGGCTCTCTGAGCTCACAATCAATAGCATTTGATGCAAAGGAAATGCCCAGTTTATCACACTTGCCATCTAATAACACCTCAAGTGTATTTGTGGCTGGCATACATAAAAACATATCTGAACTCCAGCTGTTTGAATAATGTCTTGAAAAATTCACCCTTTTTTTGCTTGAGAGCCAGTTACAACAAATGGGTTTGTTATTTGTAGGTATTCAGTGAATAATTTATGGAAACAAATGTCACTCTATAGGTTTTTCAAGAGATTCAGTTTAACTATTCATGAGCCAGGCTGTTCAAAGATGACTCAAGTCCATCATAAAATCTAAATTATGCTTCTTCATTTGTTCAACACCTTCTTTTGTGGTTCTTTATATATCACCTTGGTTTTATGCATACACAAATAAGTCTCACATTTTGTTTCTTCTGCTACACCTATCCTTTTTCTGTTTCTTTACTTCCTTTCCGTCTTTTTGTTCTTCAGGTTTTCTCTTGGCCTTTCCATAATTTCTCCTCTCCTCTTCAGGGCTGCAATTATCTGCTTAGAAGATGAATTTGTGTTATCCCTCCCAGTAAGTTGCTCCTTTGAGGCAGTGAGTCTTGGCACCAGGCAGAGGCAGGCATGGCCCCACAAGCCACCACAAAGGTGGAGCTGGGAGCAGCACCAGCAGACAGGAGCTATGGAGCTCAGTAAAGTACTGATGCTGCAGTCCTGGGGTACAGCACAGGAAGAGACAGACAAGAATCTGAATTTCCTGGTGTTGAAAAACTATGGTGATGAGAACTTCATCACAAAATGAGTTTTGCTGTCCATTATTTCACTAATAAAAACTTAGGCATCATCTGCTTAATGCTTCTCATCCAGCTATCAGCACACTGTCTGTCCTGCCTTAGACACCTGTCTTAAAGCAGGATGACTCCCTCTCTAGCACTATTTATTTTCTTCATGGGATATAGATGGATCCTAAACAATTAACTTAAACAAAGTGCCTAAACTTAAGGAATTCAAAGTTGGATGAGATTAATCCCATCCAATTTTCAGAATGGTACCAACAGTCCACAGGATTTAACTATTTTTTCCTTCATATCTCATATTAGTACTGGGACAAGAGCATATGTTTTAGGAAAAAACCTAACCTTAAATTCAAAATGTTAATTAGCAATTAATCAGAATCACAGCTATTGAAAAATATATTAGATATGGGGCTAAGAATTCTTTGAGAGGTCCTCCTGGAAACTTACATTGGTGGAGAATGAGCTTTTGTAAAATGTTCCAGTGGTTAAATGTAGCTTCCTTATCATATCTGAGATGTTCTGAGATTGCCAAAATACATTTATGTATATATGCTTAATTTAATTTCATTCCAGAATAGTGGAAACAGTTATGTCAATGAAAGAAGAAACCCAGGAGAGTAGAAGAAGCCTAGCCTTGTGGGGATTATATTTTAATGTTGTGCATAAAATTGTCCTAACAAAGGTGTTAAGGCTTAAAAACCCCTTTGCTCCCTTTGTCTCTAAAAAATATTAGATCTCCATGCCATCCAACTTTTTGGTTATTAAATTATCAATATTATTATTAATAATAATAGTATTATTACTATCCTGTTAAAAAGGACTATAACTGGTCATATATCAAACACATTTTGGTTTGTGAATAAACAGATTGCCTAAGGTAAAAGAATTTTACATATTTTAAAATTTGCTACCTTCATAAATACTCTGAAAAATGCAAATTATATAACGGATGTAACCTAAGTTAGCACTTCTCAGTCTTCATTCTTCCTAAGGTTAAAACAAACCTTGTTTCCTTGCTTTTATAATGAAAAAAACCTACATTCATATGCAAGACTAGAGGATTTTTTTGTTTCCTTTCACTGAAGCAAGATTATATCTGTTGTGAAAAATGTCATTGTTTGCTACATGTGTCTTGGAATTTTGATCCTATATCACTGAAGATATAGCCTCAAAGACACTAGGTTACAAAAACAGCTATAAAAAGAGCCCTGTGATGTTATTTTTACTTTTTTTTATGGAATGTATGCCCTTATGGGCTTTTAAAGTCATATTTTCTAGTTTTTATCTACTTCTATAAAGACAGAATGCTTAATAGAGGAGACAAACAGAAAACTTGTATCTGAAACTCTTACCTACAGAAATCCAGGACATGGTTCTGGAAAAGCAATGTGATTAAATGACAAGACTTTAAAAGGCATGATTTAGGGGAAGCAGATCTGGGATGTTCAGTATTTGTTTACAAAGTTTCCCATCGCCAACAAAACACAATAATTACGTGCAAAATAAATAAGAAAAGCTAAACCAGAGTTAGGATTTGAGTTGATGCTCAACATTTCAGGTGCAAAGTAGCTCTGATTTGGTTGTTTCCCTGATGATACAAGATATTAACTTCTTAATAGAAGTTGATCTAGTTGATTACCAAAGTAGTATGCCCATGTCAATGAACCTTGACGTCCAGGACTTTTCTCAGAAGCCAGTTATAAGTATAATGAAGACCACAGATACAAACTGGCTAAATCAATTGACCCAGAGGCTTTTACAGAACTGATCCCACAAGACAGTTCTTTTAAAGAAAATACTAGCTTGATTTTGTTCAGGTAATTCTTGTTTTAGGAGACGGTGCATTTTTGGTTTTGGGTTTTTGGGGTTTTCTTCATTTTTGTTGTTTTTTTTTTTAAAGATTCTTGTACACTAACCTTGTGGAAATAACAGTTGAAGAATATTGTAGTCCTAGAATACCTGTCAATAACCTTTAGAAAGACATTAATTCCCATTTGTGGAAATTCCCAAGAATGTAGAACATAATTCCTGATCACTTGGATCAAATTCTGTTCCTGCTGCTTTTACTGGTAAAGTTGGGCTAACTTTGCAGGGATTATGACTTTTTAATATTCATCTGTAGGCTATTAACAAGCATTAGCATGCTGCAGCTATGTCCATAAATATTCAGATACTCTTCAATAAAACTCCATACTGTTCCATCATTTTTTTCAAAGTATTTACAAATAATTACCTGTGTTAAGGAACATTAACAACTCCAGGAGTTACAGAAAAATTACAGGAGGCATCATCAGCTTCTTTCATTCAATTTTTCATAACTTTGGTTTCCATGACAACAAAGGAGGCAGTTCCACAAATCCAGCAGCTCATTATTTGAGAGAGTCTGCTGTTTTCTCTGGAGAACTGAGACACTTTTTTTTTTTTTTGAGTCTCTTGTATGAAATTCATAATTCAATGGATGAAATCTGAAGGAAAAAGTAATTGAAGTGAAGCCTCTCTTTCAGTACGTGGTGTATTTTGTGACTAAGACTTATATTGATTCTTCCTCCACTCCCAACTCACTGACTTATGTTGATACCTTGATGGGTGTTACCAACATTTCTTCTCTTGGTTTTCTGTTGCAAAATCTGACATAATTTGAACTCTCTCTAAGAAAGAAATACTTGTAAGATAAGGGAGAGGTTCTTTTCCTTTTTTTTCCCCCTAAAGCACAGCATCCAGAACTCTGCAGTTTCCCAGTAAGTGGATGAAAGTACTGTTGATCTCAGCCATGTATGAACTCTCATTATGTTAGGAAATACCTCTTGAAAATGCAGCTAAGCAAGATCCCAAGTTTTGCTAAGAATTGTTTTTAAGACTTGTTTATTTTCATATGTTACATTTGAGGAATACACATATAGAAAAGCAATTTGTTGAAGAAGGCACAAATCAGGCTTGTTATAAATGTACAGACAATATAAAAAGGTTTCTTTATCAATGACCTGGCTCCATCACTGGAAAAATATCCTTTTAGAAAGGGTATTGGTGTAGTGAAGAATGTGGTATGCATATTTTTCACTAGTTGTCTAAATGTTCCACATGCAGGCAAGGCAAGAGGAAATATAAACCAACATGAAATCATGAAATGTAAGCAGAAAATCCTTTAAGAGGAAGCATTTCTTGCTATTATCCCCATTTAAAATACAATACTGTAATACATGAATATCCAGTTTCAGGATTTGGTTCCAAATTCTTCCATGGCTTTTAAAAGGTCACACTAGCAGTGGTCCTGATTGGAATCAGATCTTGTAAGAAATTGTTGTTTTCTTCACAGTCTTAGCATATCATTACTGAACAGTCTTTTATGGCATGAAGTTAGGTTTATTATGACAACTTTAGACATGCTGAAAGCCAGACACTGTTCTTAAGCAGTAAATGCATTGCTTGCAATGTTGCCTGCATTTTCTAGTTTAGCATAAAATCAGATTAGCTGCATAGAAGTTCAGGTCTCTTAAATCTGTATTCATCCACAACTTGTGTTTCCTGATAATACAGGAGGTTCTTGGAGTCCAGAAGTTTTAACTAGACAACAGAAAAAAGAAATCAATCACTTCACCGCAGAGAAAGTGTCTCAAGTATCATGTAGTGGCACAGCAAGGTCTTTCAACAACAACAAAACCAAATCAAACCGAACAAAAAAACCTCCAAAAATTTAGTAAAGAGAAATGGTGCATGCAAATGGCAGAAGGGTCATAAGTAAAGCAGTGGCAAACGAGTGTGTAGGGGAACTGACTCACCCTTCACAAAAAAAAAAACCCCAAAAATATAATGTTTACTTGCAAGCAATCCCTAACTGCCCAGCTTATTTTTGGTGTGGTGAAGGACTCCAGCTCTGCCTTTATGAAATCACTACATGAAGAAAAGACTGATTTAAAAGGGATCCATCTGGAAGAAAGACTTCTAGCCAAAGATGTGACTAAAGATCTGAAGTACTGCTCTAACTTTATTTCCCCTTGTTTCTGAATGTGATTCATAGCTGCTGTTTTTCAATGCTCAGCTGTTCTGGCTTGACTTCAGCATCCACACCGCAGTCATAAATAGGATTTTCCAACAGTTAAGAAGGCTTTATAGCTTGTGATCTGCAAGTTCATAAGGTTCCATGAACTATGTGTAGTGAACTAACAAAATATTTCTCAAGAAACCCAAAGGCAATTGTCCTGGGTTGCAGTGTATTCTACTACCATCTCCATGAACTGTTGAAACCAGGTGGGGTGGTGTTCCTTGCCTCCTCCCTCTGGACTATCTCCTGTTAATGGGCCATCTAGTCTCACTGCATGACTGACAAAATTACATCATCCCATTGTGAGATGCTCCGCCCAGAGGGAAAAATCCAAGCATCCCATCCTAGATATAAGCCAAGATTTCGAACACCACAGGCAGCCTTTTCCACTGGATTTCCAGAGGACGAGAGCTACCCCTCGACCTTCAGGTGAAGACCAGACTCTTTCTACAGGATCACTGCTTCAACAGAGCCATCATTCCAGGAAGACTGCAGCTATCTAATCGGACTGCTACCAACACCCTGACTGACAGGGTGTCAGGTTGTATCCTGACTCTGTCAGTTCAAACCAGTTTTTTCTGCCTTTATTTTTAATTTTCCTATTAAATTGTTATTCTGACTTGGTGTCTCCCCCTGGTTTGTTTTCAAACCACCACAGCAATGTATTGTCATGCAGGAATCCGTTTGCCTGTTTGGGTATTTTTTTTCTAAAGTGTCCAGTGCCATCTCTGGAAAGTTTCTTGTAGTCCACAGATGGACACAGTGACACACACCTCACACTCCAGCATAATGCAGCCATATGCTGTAGCAGGATTGTGGGCAGTAAAAAATGATGATATTACAGGGTATAAATAACCTAGACATATTATTATTTTTGACTGAACTTCATTTTACACTAGCATGAAATCCACCTGTGAATTTAAATCCATGAAGTAGTAAAATTAGTAACTACGTAAGGACTGAGCTTCCTTTGTAGAAGTGTGCAGTTTGTTTTTAGAAATGTGTTTTGTAAATGTTTTATTGACCGAGTGGTTGAATGGAGAAACACATGTTTATTCTGACTACACATTTGTAAACAGTGCTTTGAAATGACATTTTGGCTTTCTTTCAAGAAAATGTTGTTTGGGATGTGCAATGGAAATCTGGAATGATATGATTTCGATTAAGGTTGTTCATTTTCTTTTGTAAAGGATACAAGAAAGTTTCATTCATCTGCCTTTAAAGTGAACTGAGGGCATCAAAACTAGGAGTTACTGGAATATACATTATTTCTGAAATGCCCTGAAATGCCCTCTCTGTGCTTCAGGAAGGCTGCAGGTTCTACAGAATGTTTTCCTGAGCCATTTTCACATCACCAAACAGTTTTGCCTTTCAAAGGCATGACCCTGGGTGCACATCTGAGGTGATGCATTTGTTTCTCGACACCAGAGGGAAGGTGACATATGCTTGTTAGAGGATGAAATACTCACTGTGCACTGATACATGGTATTTTCAAGCAGAGGAAGTCCCTAGCTGTAGCTGTTTTAAAAGGAGGGGTGTAATGAGAAATCAGCAGTTCAACATGAATTAACTGCATTTTTCTTTGCGTTCATAAAAATCTGTGTGTTCGCTGTTACAGGGACAGCCAGGTCTTGAAGCACTGTGTTTGTGTTACCATCTTCATATGCTAGCAGGAAGAAATAAAATATGTTCATCTGGAGGTCTAGCAAGGTTGCTTTTACAGCTTAAAAATACTGACACATCAAATAAAGGGCTATGGTCCACAAGATTTATCAAGCGTTGCAATCAGATCTTTGAACTCTACCATTTCAAGAAATGAAAGACTAGAATGGGAGCCAAAAAGGTTAACAAAAGAAACAGAGGGGAGAAAATCTGGCACGTTGAAAACACAAGATGGAAATCTGATTGCCTTCAACAGATCAAAATTGTACTTTAAGAATCAATTAAATAAAATAAAGTTAATACAATCTGCTTCATTTATGACTAATCATCATACCTAAATGCATGATGCCTTTTTAAATATTAAAGTATCTGGATAATTTTGCTAGTACTGTTACTGCTACTACTGCTACTATGGTTTTATGACAGAAATTTTCTTTTAGTGAAACAAACTTGAAAAATATCTGATGTTTTCTCAGAATAGTTCTAGTGAGTTTAAAAACAATAGAATTATTTTTTTTACTTTATTTTCTGGGAGATATAGCTGCTATACTATGATAACATACAATGTGATAAACAAGATGCTAACTCCACAGGGCATTGCTACCCAGTATGACTTTTACTCTGAAATCTACCCATTAAGAGTAGAGGCCTCATCCTACATTAAGATTTGCCTTACAGACTCTTCTCTTGATTCATGTAACTACAAGGAGGAACTCTGNTTGGTTGGTTGATTTTGGGTTTTTCAGGACTTGGGCTGCGCACCAGTAAATTGCAAACCTAAAATTGCAATAGGGATCAACTTCAAATGTGTCTGCTTCATTAATTTATTCCACATTGAAAAAAAGGCAGAGGCCAAGAAAGCAGGCTTTGCTGACTTGAAGAGGAACCAAAAAGAAAGCTGTACAATGTGGAAAAGATGCATTGTTTTAAGGCTCTCTGCAGAAAATACTGTTGTGAAGCTCTGTGAGAAAGGGCTATTAATAAGAAAAGTGGGGAAAAAATGTTCAAGTTCATTCTCTTTTACTTTGGAAGACAGTAAAACCTCAAAACAAGAAGCATGATCAAGGTATTGACTTGGAATGTATACGCTGTTCACTCCAGAAGCTGACCAGCTACCAGAAACATCCCATAAGATTATTCATTTTCTGTTCCCTAGGGGCTAGACTTCATTTCACAGTTACTTTTGCTCTGAGACAGGCTAAGAAAAGTTCCTCATATGATGGTGAGTGTGAAAAGTAGCATCTTCAGACTAAAACATCAGTTTTCCTGATTTCCAGCAGAACAGTTGCAGGCTCTGACAAATCCCAGTGAAGAAATCTTACTCCAGTTTTCAGGTACTGAAATAATATAACCAGTGCAGAGGAAAAGTATCTAAATATTATTAGCATCAAGTACTGCAAGAAAAATAACAGCCTTCAAAATAGACGGGCAAAGAAGGATATAATGTACTTCAGAGGTATGACTCCAACTGTACCACGGTTTCTTAAGATCTGTTTTAAAACTGTATTTTATGCCTTTGTGTAAAGAATGCAATTAGTTCCCTGGAACTGATCACTCGTAAAACAAATTGTTTTATGGATCCAAGGGAAAAACCAGACAGTGGAAAGTATGCAGCAATGCTGAGTATGTAACATCTTGACGTTTTAAACATGTACACACACGTGCACGCGTGTACACATGTATGAGTGTGGGCATGGACACATAAAAACAGTGTCTTTATTGGTCTCTCTGCCAGTCAAAATTGCAGAGGTGTTGAAGATTGGAACAGATAATGTTACAGATAATGCTAAAATATTAATATTCTTTTTATGAAGGTACAGAATGAAGAGTAAAAAAATCATTGCCTCCTACTAGTTATCAATCATTCTACTATTTAAAATGTTTTGGTACAACAATCAGAATGTAAATATATCATATCAGATTCTATTGCACCATAAGTGGAAGAAGATGTGCATAATATGCAGGCTGAATTGTGTTTCCATCAAGCACTGGGTAAACAGTGATGAATAAATGGTATAAAACAGGGGAGTCACTTATCTGCCCCACTCGCTCCTGGTGCCCACTAGAGGACTGGTTCTGCTAAATACCTTTCAAAGAAAAAAGGATTCTCTGCACCATGCAGGAGAGAGCAGTGCCAAGCCAGCATCGTTCATATCTGTTATATTCACACCTTAATATTAGCAGGTGATTAGCAGGGAGGGATTTACAGAAAGGAGCTGAGATGGCAACTGCCTTACCCAGTCCCCTGTTCTAACTGACATGACCCTTGAAGCTTCACATGACAGACACTACACTGGCTGGCTGGCTGGGTGTGCCCTCCTCACCCTGCTTCACTCCAGCTTGGCATGAACTGCTGCTTTACTTCCTCAGGTATAGTTCTAGCCTACAGATTCCAACCACAATTATTACCCAGCACAATTGTTCTGAGCAGGTATCAAAGAAATCTCAGTGTATAGAATTCAAATTCGATGGTCGACCAGGACTGTGTTTCCAAAAGCCATCTGAAACAAAACCTAACATTTAACAAACACTCATCGTTATATAAAACTTTCCCTGTTGTACATACACTGTTGTTGTTAGAATATTGCTAGAGCTCCAACAAACAAAGTAATCCCTTCAGTTATGCTTTTCCCCAGGAATTTTTTCACAGTATGTGAGTAATTGTACTGAGGTGTTTGTCAATCATATTATGTAAACAAGCTCTCGGTGATTAATTCACTTGGAAGACATCCATTTACCCATAAAACTCATAAGAAAAATCAAATTTATAAGTTTCCTCAACTTATATATACTACACATTTAGTCTCAGGAGAATAACAGTCAGGATAAAATCTGCATAAATGCACAAGGGCACTTTCTCTTGTAAATTTTTGGATTGGCTTAGTTCATCATAAATCAACAAGATAAAAGTATCTGAAGTCATAAAGAAGCTGTCTAGCTATTTTACAACCTTATAATGTAATAGTGTTGTATTATTTGCTAAAATGAAGAGATGCCTGCATTGGAAGTGTATGCCAGGGTCAGTATTTTTTTCAAGTATTACTCCCCAGTATGTAATTTGCACATAACAAGTATAATCAAAATATAATCAAGACATGGTCACTGGAACTGAGCTACAAAAATTTATAATTCTGTGAGATAACTCATCATCTGTCAGGGTGAAGGATAAGACCTCATATTACTGAGCTGAATGAAGTTATTTTCAAAATAATTATATAAGACTTTTAGAATAATCTTGGTACAGCTGATAACATTGCGTTTGAAATCTTCAGTGGAAAGTCTTCTTTTTTTCCCCTTAGATACTATACATACAAGATGATATAGATTATTTTAGAAAACAGGATAAAATACTTGTGAAAATATTCTGGTACTTCAGGATCCTTAGGCATTACAAGTATAACAGCTATTGCTATTTTTATGTAGAGTATCACTGCCTCTTTTATGATGCTCATTTTTTCAATAATACTAAATGAGCTGAATTTATGCACATAAATGAGTACTTCTACATTTTCATTTTTATTACATATATACATCACAGAGTTGCACAGATTAATAAAACAAATCCTTTTTGTGTTCAAGAGAGCAGAAACAAAAAAGGATAGTGAAATGAATATCAATAAGAAATTGTAGAAAATCGATAGAGGAAATTAAAGGATAATAAGGAAACTCTACAGCTGACAGTAAGGCAAATAAAACTAATTTAAGCTCTATTTAGGATAGAAGGAATCCTATCAATTCTATTTCAGTAAAAAACTGATTAAAAAAGAATCATAAATGGCCTAAATTTTCAATAAATATTTCTACTTGCTACTTGGGGCAAAAGGAAAATGAGATACACATTGTGTATTTACCATTCAAAAAAAAAAAATAGTACTTAACAGATTAGGAGATGGGTAAGAAGTTGCTGGATGACTGCACTCAGAAGGTGATGGAATGCTACTTGGAGCCAGTGACAAGTGGAATAACACAAGGGTCTGTCCTGTCATGTCTGCCATATTTATTGGTGACCTGGGCACAAAACTGGGGATACCAATTGCTGTGCTCAAAGGCAGGACTTAGATTCAGACCTAGGCAGGCCAGAAGAACAGGCAAACAGGGCAAGGACAAATGGGAGTCCTGGACCTGGGTTAGAAGAAACTGGCACCACATCATATGATCCACTCCTGAACTTGAGGGCACCCTGACCTGGATGAAAACACTGCTTCAATGATTTTTTTTTTTTTTTTTGCAATTTACACGGGGTTGTAAAAGGCAACAGAACCAGTAATACTGGAATTCAATTCTCCAAAGGAAGGAACTACTGCCCACATATCCTTGGGTCAGTGCACAGGCTGAAACCCTTCTTCTGTAACCCTACCTGAAGGCTGCCCTCACTCTCCCCAGTGGACTGGTCATCCAAGACCCGGGTCTCATGTGCCACAGTAAAGTAACCAGGGCTCAGACTGCCATGGAAGTGCTGTGAGAAGGTCTGTAAAGTGACAGAAAAAATGAAAGTCTCATTAAGGGGTAGCATTATTGAGACAGTATCATTAGTAGTTCAAAGATACAAGAGAGAAAATACTAGCATGGAAATATGAAAAGGCCTAATGGGAAAACAGCAGGACATTAGTTGGGATGGTCTGTTTAGCTTGGAACCAGTTGTAAAGCATTGGGTCAAACTGGCAGCGTTGTCAGTGTTGATGCTGCTGGTGGCAGACAGCACATTGAAGCAGTGAGGATACGTGGTAGTGTCCAACGCTTCCTCCTTCTGACTGATTCTAGCCTCTATGCCAAGATTTTTCACAACAGATGTGGTGGGCACACTGTTGTTTAGACTAACAGCTCATTAACGCCTAGCTATCTCTTTTATGTTAAAAAAGAAATTTTTGCTTTTGTACTTAAAGGTGCATCTGACTTCAGGCTGTCTTCATGCCTGGCTGAAGATGGCCAAGTGAACCAGCCCAAAAAGGAGTATAACAGCATTGCAGCAGCACAGCAGTCACATGGGCTGACCTTGGGGCATCGACTTGTCTCACAGATGGGTCAATATTTGCCAAGACTCCACTTAGTAATTGCAATTCCTCTGGAGACTCTCTACAAGCATTTCCCAGGAACAAGGAGCACAGAATGGGCATCTATAGACAAAATTACAAAGCCTGACCTTGTGGTACTTGTGCCTCCACTAACTAGAACTGACTATGTGAATATTTGTCAAAACACTAACTAGGTCTCATTTCACTTTGTTTTTTCTTCCCACACAGTTCTGCAGAAAAGGCTTCATACAAAGTTGCTTTGAGATACATCAACAGAGGAACAGTCAATGACAGATGTCACCACCATTACAGCTGACAGATAGAGGTCCTGGTCTGAAACTCTGTCCAAGGCCCAGAAAAGCAGATTAGGCAGAGATTATCAAATCCTAGCTCCTCACAGTGTTCCATTAACAATCCCTATGTATGTATGTAATGGATGTCAATAATCTGCTTTTGACCCTTCACTTCCAGTTCTGTCTGCAAGGTCACTGGCCCTGCTGGAGCAACTTCTCCAGCAGAACCACTGCAGGAGGATGCAGCACATCCCCTGCAGCATTTCAGATTGGCCCCCTGAAGCAAGGGCTCACATGGCTAAAAGTATTTGAGCTGCCTGTGAGTCTGGGGCCACTAGAATGCTCAGCAACAGCTGTCAGCACCTGCAGGAGAAAGCTGAGCCCAGGAAAACTGTGGAATTGTGATTAGTTTCTGTCGCAACAAGGGCTGTTCACTGACACCATTACCAGGGCAGCAAGTGAGAAATGAGGGATTGTGGTCAAGACTCTTACTTAGCATTGAGTATAATGAGTATAATGTAGTAGAAAACAAGGTGTTGTGCAACACACAATGGCTTGTAGAACAGTTAGCCTTGCTGAGCTTTCATGCCCCTGTTAAGAGAAAAATGTTGATAAACTGGCAATTAGCTCTCGGAACAGTCAAAAAATTACTGAAGCAGATTCTACACTGCAAGATTTCAGGCTCCCTTCTCAGTATCTTAGGAAGGATAAATGCATATGCAACTGTTACAATATTGTTTGTATAACTGGCAGGATATGGCCAAAACCATAAGTGAACAGCACAAAATTAAAAGTAAGGGATACATCTGAGCAAAACCAAAAGTTTTCCATTGATTCTGTAATGCAGAAATAATTCTAAATTATAATCAGGAGGTTTTAAGGAAGATGTGCACAACTTCAAATAGCTAGCAAGTCTTAAAGACTTCATTAAACAGGGCTGCTGGGTTTTGTTCTTAATGTGCCTTCCTGTTTTTACATTTATTAATCTACAAATTACTGTCTCCTGATGAAATTTAGCTCCATGCCTCCACCCAGTGGGCTTTTCTTAACCAAGAACAAAAAGAGCCCCTAAAAAGTGCATGCACACACACAGTACCAGTGGAAGCATTGGTATTGCGAATTATTTCTTCCCATCTTTTCTGTGGAGTGGCTCAGCGAAATGTAGACAGGTATTTGATATTACCTTCTGCAGCTAGATAACCACAAACGTGAGATCTTAAAAAATGTTGTAACATTGTTTCCATAATAGGCTTGCTGTTGCTATAGAAACGGTAATTGGGAAAGAACCAAAATCAGTTGGCACCAGACAAAAACTTAAATTTCAGAAGGGTTTTTTTTTTAATCTAAAAATCTGAAATGAGTTTTAATTTTTAAAATAAATGTGAAACAGATTAAAACCCTGGCTTGTGATTATAAATAACCCTTTACTTTTTAGTACTTATTTTGCATACTTAAACTAAGGAAAAGTATTTTCTACCTTGTTTCTTTCCAACTGAGGTTATTTATTGACTTGCAATGCCATCCCTGCCTTAAACTGAAAGAACTATCCTGGATATGTACCCTAAAGAGCTTATAACAAAATAAGTTTTGTAGATGTCAACTTCTCTGTTAAAGTACATAAGGTATTCCAGATATACACACTGGTTTTGTAAAACAGTGGTTCATATATGCTGAATATTTTTTACATTAAGAAACAGAGGGGTGTTACGAGTTTTCCAACTGTCTGTGCTTTCCATTCCTTCTTTTCTGTCAGGCCCCCAACTAAACTGTGGTGTGTCACTGTACGTTAAAAAATATAAGCTTACTAGGAAGTGCACCTTTAATATATCAAAGAAGAAAACAGAGTTTAGGAAACACTTTTGTGCCAGGCCAGGAAGAAGAACAAGATCCCTTCCTCCATTCCAGACTGAGAAATAAAAAATACACTTTTCTGATCCCCCACCACTTTAATGATGACATCTTCCTTACACCTAATACCAAAACCACTCCAGAATAAACCTCTTTCATATACAATAGCTCTGCTGCTCTCTGCAAAGATCTGTTTATGATTTATTAATACTACCATAGAACTGAAACTGAAAGACAATGAAATTAAAGGATAATGAAAAGCTTTTCAGCCTGTAATTAATCTGCAACTGTTAACAGATGCGAAAGTCTGCAGTCTTCAGTACAAATTAGATTTTGGTGGAGTAGGAATAATAGCCCAAACAGATAATAATTCAAACTGCAAACAAGTCATACACTAATCTTCTGTTCTTCCATTTCTTATACCACAGGTCAAAGAATCATTTCTGTATCAAGCTCATCTTTTTCTAGGAGGCTGCATCGTTTTGAGGGATACCTAATACAAACTGACAGACAGAGATGCTTCTAGCTATTCCTGCTTTTTGGAGGGGGGGGGTGTTGTTTTTTTGTTTCATAGTGTTGTGGCTTTTTACAGCTGCTAAATGTCTGAGATAGCTTAATTTCACATTTGCCAAATGACATTCTAGGGAAATGAAAAAGAGTCCTACCTACACATTGCAGTTTCAGGTTAAGCTCACTTCTGATCTGGTTTTTTCCCCTTTTTTTGTTTTCCAGTTACAAGTTTTTCCTTAAATAGTAAATATCCAAACTTCTCCATACCAATGTTTTTGGTTTGTGAATCCAAATCCAAGGGAGGTAATTACTTATTTTAAAAGAGTTTACAATACAACCCAAGAATCTTCAGAAAGTTAAAAATATTAAAAAATTAAGTGTCTTACTGTCAAAGGATTGACTATATATTACTTTTGTAGAATGCCTGTACCTTCCAGAATCAAAGATTTTGGCAAACAATATTCATTTACATTATACACAGAGTATTAAATGTAGATCCCTCTTCTAATCAAAATCCTTAGGATTTCTTCAGCTGTGAATGCTGAAGGTATAAACCATATTCAGAATTTACTTGGAATTTAAAACTTCCATGAAAAATTTCTTTCAGTGTAGAAATTTTTCCNCCCCCAGGTCCTTTTCCTCTGGGCTCATTTCCAGCCACTCTTCCCACAGGCTGAAGTGTTTCATTGGCATGTTGTTACCCAAGTATAGAACCTGGCACTTTGCCTTATTTAAACCTCATACCACTTGCCTCAGCCCAGCAATCCCGAGTGCCCAGATCCCTCTGCAGACCCTTCCTGCCCTTCAACAGATCAACACTCCTGCCCAATTATGTGCCATCTGCAAACTTGCTGAGGTTGCCCTCAATCCCCTCATTCAGGTTGTTGATGGAGATATTAAACAGGACTGGCCCCAACACTGA